>JACSZP010014463.1:0-11765 GCA_016161895.1 Pinna nobilis | reverse complement strand
ACAACCACCACAACAACATACAGGGGTCAGCTACCTGCCGTGTTATTAACACACGTGTGCAATGTCCACTTTGCTGAATGAATAAAAATATATTGAGAGTACAACTGGACAAATAAAGATTCAAGCTATCATTTTCTAGTTTCATGCACTCTTAATTTAGAATCTGATATGAAATTGTGGCAGTAATAGACAACAAGTGTAAAGAGAGATAACTCTAAAACTCTTAAACATGGCAGTTTTGCTTCACATATTGGTAAGCGGGTTACCTTGTTTTTTAACAATGATACACAGACATTTTTCTTCATCATAATTATTATCAAATATTTGTTTTTAATATATGTACAGTAAAACTTGTATATAAAGGCCTCTTTAGGACACTTGCATGGTTGATTTATACACCAATGATACTATGGGGACAGCAAAAAGTGGTCTCTATGACAAGGTGGTCTTTATATACAGGTGGTCGCTAAAGCAGGTTTTACTGTATAGTAAGATAATAGAGAGGGAACTTTAAAATAAAAATGTAGATCAATGCAAGGATACTTGGCTTGAAACATCTGATGCTCTTTTCATTTGACATGAATATGATTCTGTTCTATACTACAACACCTGCCATGGGAGACTGACCACCTGTGAGGTAATGGAAATGTGAACTTACATGACAAGTGATCTTATGACAGGTGTTACTGTACACTGATTTTTGACATTGCAAACTGTCTGAAGTTTGATTACATATTAAGGTAACATCATATTTGTTTCTATGATGTTTTAAAAAGTGTCATATGTGTTGTCAAAGTCAAATACATGTATTTAATAATATACAGCAAATGGAAGTATTCAGACACTGGACCATTGTCCATAAGTTCTATATATACATGTATATGTAGTGTGTACATAAATACAGTGTATGTACAAACATGTCTAACCTGTTCTAAGAGTTTCCTAGGGAATGTGCAAAAGTGGTCACAAATGACAGGTGATCCTTTAATTTAGGTGATTACTATAGAATTTTTTTTTCCTTTTTTGGGAGAGGGGGGGGGCGATAAATGCAAGTCACATTAGGTAGGTGGTCTTTTAACTGCGTGGGTCACTGAGGCACTTCTTACCATTTTTGTATAAGATTATTTTGACATGTACATTTTGTAATTCCAGATACTCTGATGTAGTGGAGAGTCTTCCTACCATACTGAAGTATTCACAAGTGGTTGATCCTAAGCTTAACATCCTGAGGGACAAGCTAGCTCATATGAGGATTGTAAGTATAGCCTATACCTCTCTCTACTCTGACAGTGTTATTCCTACCTGTTTATTGATTACAAGATAACTCACCTGAAATACATGAAGAACCAAACAGTCCTGTTGCACTTGGATCTCAAATCTATACCTATAGAGCATACTAATGCAGAGCGGAGAAATCAAAAATTGAAAACTACATTGTGACAGATGTTAGAATACATTTTAATGTTTGTTTGTATTTTTGTTTATTTATTGATTGATTGATTTATTTTTTTGCTTTATACCACATTCAACAATATTTTGGTCATATGGGGGTGACCATTGTTTATTAGTGGAGAAAATAACCCAGAAAGAGACCATCAGTCTTCCACAAGTAAACTGGCAAACTTTCTCATATAACCAACTTTGGTTCCAGCAAGGCTCAAATCTGCGTAGATGAGAGGTTAGAGACTAAATTGTTTAAAGAGCAATGCTGTAAAGATTTTGCACAGAGGCCCCCGAAATTGTATGATGGAGCCTCCAAATGTACATAGAATGATAATCAGTTACTTGTCAATGATATTTATGAGATACAGAGTTTAATTTTTTATGCATATTCTTATTTCCAGAATTTAATGACAAGATATTCAGACAACGATTATGACTACGATGATAATTCTATGATGGCCGACTCAATTAAATATGGCAGTGGTGACAGCTTGAATGGGAATACATTGGTGATCAGTGATGACGAGGATTTATATGGTGGATCTGGGAGTGGGGAGGGAAGTGGCTCACACCACCATCACCACGGGGGACATACAATAGATGTGGTTATTGACCCAGGTGAGACTATCATAGACATTGTTGGTTGGCATCCCATTTGAGTATAGGATGTTGTGTTGTTGTTGTTGTCTAACGTCCGGCATAAGAATCTTTGTATCATATGGAGACGTCATTATATGCTGGTGAATGGCTGTGCTCGGCACTTGTGACCATTGAGTTTGTGGCCTATGTTTGACACTTATGACCATTTAGCAGTGAAGGTTCTTTAATATGCTGGCATCAACTGTGATACAGGACCTTGGTTTTAACTGTTTTATCAGAAGGAGTCACCAGCATAGATTCAAACCCATGACCTTATGATCAGAAGATGAGTACACTAACCACACAAGCATAATGGCTCTTATCGTAGCCAATAAAACTTCAGATATTTGTTTTGTTTAGTATCCTACAATAAGTTGTGGGTAGAGAATTATATTCTCATTAAGATCCTTGACTTGGTAAATTTTTATATGATCAAGGTTACTTAAACTAATTCCTACAATGATAGTGATGCAATTACTGGTCACAGCAGGCAAGTACCAATTAACATGTACTAACAAGACTAGTTTTTTATCAGAAGGCAATCATCACAACTTTCATCATTTTAATGCACTTATTATGAAATTATGATGGAGCTCCAAATATTTCAGATAAGATTTTTAATATTGATGAACATCTCAGAAGCTGTTAAGGACAGACATGATACAAAATATGCTACATTGTTTTATTGCCAACGTCATGGAATGGAAATCATTCATGTACCACTTGACAACTTGTTATGTTTTTGTGGGACTAGTATCGCCAATGGTGACGGAGTGTCTTCTTCTTGCTGATATAATATAAGCACTGGATATTGTCTTCTGGCGTCATTCCATCACTTATAGAAACCATGGGCCTGCAAAAATGTCATGGTATCACACGGTACATGTATTAATCCCATTTAGATTATCGAATTTCTGCAGACTTCTTCAACTGTCAATTTCCCATATTGCTAATTGTATATAAGGTCATCTCGTATTTACTGATTTCATTTTATTTCCAGCTCCTAAAACTACTCCAGGACCAGATTTTGGCTTTCCCAACAGCCAAGGAAATGGAAATAAGCCACAAAACACAGGAAGTCATGTGACATTTACCTTAGCAACAGTTTTTGTATCAATGGTGACTTACATACTTATATAATCCATCGGAATACATCAGGGATGTAAAATGTCATTTGATATATATATGCATTTGATAAATCAACTCTATTTACATGTACAAAATAGTGCTATTTGAAGATCTGATGTTTCTTTTTTCTTCCTTCTGTTAACCCTTTCAACCCCAAGTATCAGAATGGTATGCTCTTTTCTACTGTCTTAGACCAGTCTATTTTGCTCTGGTGTTGAAAGGGTGTAGTACCATCATACAGATTTAGATGGTTTTTTTTATACATAACTCAACTTATCCATTTATATATAAGAATGTTCTGGTGTTGAGTTCACTGTCTTACTTGATCGTCTGTAATGTCATTTTGTACTGTACAAGGTTTTTTTTCTGTGTATCAGTATGACAGAATCCAAGTGGGGATTTTTTTAAAAAACAAATATGTTTATATTAATACGCATTTAAGTACTAAGCATTTAGTCCAGGGTATATCATTTTTTCATGTAGACATTCATTGATCAGGGAAAACTAAACATATATTGCATTTCATCTGCAAAGGAATGGCATACATTTTGGAATAAAGAAAAAAAGGTATCGGTTGGTCAGTCACTTCGGAAGCCAAAATACTGTTACATTAGACCTTGACCTTGTATGAGATCTTTATAAGGTACTTGCCACGATATTTTAGAGTATTAAGATACTGGAATGTGGGTGATAAGTTGAAGCTATAACAGACATACTTGTAGATAACTCACTATGAAATTTCAAGTATGACTGACAGCCTCCAAACTGAAATGATATCCTTTTTTTAAAAAAAGTCATGGTTTTAAGTTTGTACAACATGATTTTTCATATTTCTATGTTTGAAAGAGCTCAAAGCTAAAAAACAAATGTCTTGGACTCTAACCATGACACAATGACATGACATACATAGGGGGCTCATCGACAGACATTATTTCTAGGCTGAGATTTTTTCTTAGCATATTGTAGAAAATGCTTTCGTATTTTTGTTCTGTTTTTGTAATGATAACTTTATGATATATCGTCTGACTTGTTTTTTTTTTTGGTCATAAAATATTTGGAGTTTTTTTTTCACATCCTAGCTAAATATGGATCTTGTGCATACCCCAGGTTGTTGTTGATTTATTTTGAAAGGAAATGATACATTTTTCGTCAAATGCTATAAAGAAAAGTTAATTTTCTTTAAATGCTATTACTGCTTCGCAGTACCAATTTATTATTTCTTAGAATTTTTTCGTTCACACTTTTAGATAATTACATAGAGAAACTTTCCAAAGAGAAGTTTATTGTTCTTTTTTTATTCACTATGTCAAATCACTGTGAAAATTCAGAATTTTAGATTAACTTTACCTCATTAATAAACAATAAATTATGAAATCTTATGATATAATAGTAAGGTAGATTTAATAGAAAAGACGTTTTTTCTATACTTTAATTTCTCAAGACTTTTGTTTGCTGTTTAGGGAGAAGTAGCAGCTATGCTATGCATAGTAAATAAGTATTCATTGTATGATTAATTTGGCAGTAAATTACATACACTTATGTATAGATTGGTATGTAATAATATTTCCTATAGTAATTTATCAAGCATCAGGATCTGTCTGCACTCTGTATCATATAGCAGGGATTGATAAGGTGCAGCTATTTATTATTCAACTAGAATTGTTGCTATTATCTCTAATAATTTTAAAGATTTTAGATAAGTAGTAGGAAACTGCTCTAAAAAGAAGTATGTCATGGTCATATATTATACAGCAAGAATTTTGTCAAGGCTACCTGTTTAACAGCAGGATTGTGTCAAGGTCATTCAGTATACAGCAAGATAAGGAAAAAACATAGTGTTATTTTTTTATTCAGCAAGAAACACGCAAAAGATAGCTTGTTATACAGGAAGATTTAAATCAATATAATTTTGAAAAGTACAATTTGTATCCATGTCATCTTTATCCAGCAAAGGTTTGTGTCAATGTAATATGTTATACAGCAAAGGTTTGTCAAGGTCATATGTTATACAGCAAAGGTTTTTGTCAAGGTCATATGTTATACAGCAATGGTTTGTGTCAAGGTTATATGTTATACAGCAATGGTTTGAGTCAAGGTTATATGTTATACATCAGAGGCTGAAATCAAGGTCAAATGTTATAATTACTGCAAAGAATTGTGTTAAGGTCAAATGTTATGCAGCAGAGGTTTGTATCAAGGTTGTATGTTATACAGCAAATATTTTGAACAAAGTCATATCTTATGTAGCAAGATTTGAGTCAAACAGCAAGTCATATGCCCTTGTTTTAATATCTAAAGCTAGGTTTTAGTCAAGGTCATTTATTATATAGAAAATTGAATGTTCTTATATAACAGTAAGATTAGTATCCTTATTATTGCTCATACAGTAAGATCAAGTGTATCAAGATCATTTATTATACAGCATTTATTATGGCTCTTATCATACAGAAAAAATATAAATTTATTTAAGTTCCACATGACTTTTACATATTTAACATTATGCTTGGTCTCAGAACCTTATCTATAGATTTTGCAAAACATTTATAAATACATACCACACATGTATAAGATGTATGCATTTATTGTTTCAGTTTTGTGGGGAAGTTATCAGTATTTTTGTAAAGGTTATCCATAATTTAAGTCAGTTTTGTTTATGCATATAGTTTTCTTCAACAGATGAAAGAATAACAGGGAATGTGGGTCACCTTACTGTGTATCAAAAAATATTTATGACAAGAGAGTAGCATTATTGATAGGTTTTATATCCAGGTTGTAGTTCTGAAACAAAGCACTTTTTAGTTTACAAGCTACATTCCTCCATTTTCATTGGTTCAGAATTTCTTTAGTTTTGCTCTGAACTCTGTTACTCTTAAAAGTGTTTCTCTTTCTTATATGGACATTGATTTGTATAAGGAGTTGGAAGAATGGTCATTATCATACATTTAAGGTAGGACTGGGTTATAGACTTTCAATATTGCTAACTTCTGCAGATTTGCATTGTGCTTTTCTGCCGATTACAAAGTAATTTGTAAACTTTCATAGAATGTTCTTCCAAACGTGATCAGAACACAAGTAAAAAGTAAGTTTTCTATAAGGAATTTCTCACATAGAGTTGAACTTTCTAAGAGATGTATGATTTTAGCCATGAGTTATTGCCCCTTATTCATTATCAAACCTATCATACTTTTCTGTATTATGCCATCAGGTGTCAGGCTCACAATGGTATTCATCCTGTTGATTGGCTGATCCATATTAAGTTTGATACGGTATGGTGTTTATCTATGTTGAAAAGTTCTGCTGAAAAACTTGACAGTAGACTTATGCTGTGTTTGACACACATGGACAGAGTTTGACATATAAATGTTTAAGTCATCTACGACTACGTATTGTTGTATTTATTTCATCGTAATTTGATTACACATTTATTATAGCCGTATTATTGTGACTTAATTTGTTGATTTTAATTCTCTCTATGATGTACATATTTCTTGAATGATTGTAATATAAATTCATATATTTAGATATAACCACATAAGCAGTGTATGTTGTCAGTACCTTCAGTATGGGGGTTTTTATATCAAATGCATTTTTTTTTTGTTCTTTCTCATACATTTAAATACAGTTTCAAGTGCATGGGATGTTGTTTTCATTTTCATTCAAAGTATATGGATGTTCATACAAATCGGTATCCATTTATGAGGTGGAATCTTCATGGATGAATTAGTTATCAGAACATTTTGTTTGTATTCATTATTTGGACAACAAATTGAAAATACAGTGGAACTTTGTTGATAAGACCTGCCATTTGACTGACCAAAATTGATCATCTGATTTGTGAGGTGGTCTCCTAAGTGAGGTTGAATTAGCCAAGGATAACAGGCTGAGGCTTGATGGTTCTTAATGTGTGATGGCCTCTTAAGTGAGGTGGTCTTTAGGTGAGGTTTCACTGTATAAAAAAGATAACCAATGATTGGATAATAAATTCATCATATAAACTTGTGTGTTAGCACATTTTCCACAGGAATTAGTGTATAATGTCAGCAGTATGCAGTTATGAAAATGAAGATGTGTTAGTGTGATTATTATTCATAAATCATATAAATACACAACAGAAACTGATTTTGGTGCATATGTATGCTAAATAGTGGAGCATATCAGTTATGTTTATATTTCATCGTGGCATGCAAAATTATAGAAGTGAGAAATTGATACTGCAGCTCTATACATTGTTGAATATTTATGAAATTAGGGGTTGTTTTCACATAAAAATTTTACGATTAAAAGTACTCAAAATTGTAAGTCAGTTAATTTTAGATTAGCCTTATTTTGTATGTTTTATGTGTATATCTATTGATTATGGAATTAAGATTTTATTCAATTATCTGACTTGGATAGCAACCAAATTTTTTAAAAATCATATTAGAATTTTTAAAGGNNNNTTTGTTTAGAAAACCTATTTTTAAAGATACCATTGAAGGCATTATAGTTGGAACACTTTTAAATATAGTACTTGTGTGCTAGCTTATGCAGATTGAAAGAGGTCTGAGTCAGGGGCTATAATAGCATTTCAGAATTTTCTAAAGTCTGAGTATATCTTTAGCTTGACCTGCTTGTCAAATAATTTTTGCATGATTTTGGGATTTGCCACTAAAGTTGACAATAGCATTTAAGACTTGAAAATTTCCCTTAAATGACTATTACAGTTACTGTTGTGCCTTTGCGGCACAGTTGATCAGTTTTCATAAACTTATTAAGAGTAATCAACACTTAAAGTCTTTCAGATATGTTTATTTCTTTTCCATGGTCTGACCAGAAGTGTTAATTGTGTGAAGCGTGTAGAGAAACCGTTTCACTTCATATCGATATATGGAGTGACTGAAGGATACCAGGATGTATTGAGGGTGAGCTATAACTGGGACAAGTGGTGTACTATGACAGACAGTATTAATGCGCCACCTGTTGTTGGCTGTGTGACAAGTGACATTCAGAGTGACAGAAAGATACCAGGATGTATTGAGGGTTTGCTGTAACTGGGACAAGTGGTGTACTATGACAGATAGTATTAATGTGCCACCTGTTGTTGGCTGTGTGACAAGTGACAGTGACAGGGGATACTAGGATATGTACAGGGTACATGTGGCTTACTATGATAGAAAGGACAGAGTGTGACCTGTTGTAGGCCTACTGCTGAGTGGCAAACAGACTGTGTGACAAGTGACAGGGGATACTAGGATATGTACCGGGTACATGTGGCTTACTATGATAGAAAGTATAGAGTGTGACCTGTTTTAGGCCCACTGCTGTGTGGCAAGTGAAAACAAGCTGTGTGACAAGTGACAGAATGACAGAGGGTTGATACTATATGTATAGAGGGCGAGTTATGACTGGTACAGGTGGTTTGGCATGACCGATAGTATAGTGAGTCAACCTGTTGTACTGCTGTGTGACTTTAATGATACAGACTAATAGAAAAGAGACTTTGACTTGTAAAGGGAGTTAATTACTCTAAGTAATACTTGGTGTCATGTGATTGGTAATTACCTGTTACAGATGACATACCAGTACTGTGTCACCTTTATGCACTGATGTGTGACTTATGACATAGAGGTGCACTGTGACATGTGGAGGGTGTGTGTGTTCTGACAGAAATTATTTGACTTGTGACACTAGCAAATTGTGTGGTATGTGTTGATAATATGTGGCATTATTGACATGTGGCATATTTTGTGGATATAAATTGGGCTGGATTTAACTTACGTCACTAGCAATCATCTCCAAAGACAAGCCACATAGTCTAGTGGTATACAAGAATGAGCATGTTATTAACAATTAAAAGGTAAACATTTGGTAAGTGACAACAAAAAACTACTGGACATACGCCATAAATAAAACTCAAAATTTTCCTTTTATAATGCATCTGTTTTTGTCTGAAATATATGGGAAGACCAGAGCATTTGCTGTACAAAGTAATTAGGAAGGCAAATTAAACCATCTCTGATGCAGTAAAGAAAGATCCAATTATATATTGGGTTTATTATAGTTTTCAGTATTTCGATTTCACATTACAGTATAAAGATGATTTTTAAGCAACTGGCTTGTAACAGTCCAATTCTTTAGATCTGCCACACAGTAATTTCGTGCAATAGTCACATGAATCTTTATCCAGTATCTATCAAGAGGTTCAACATTTCCTCGTCTTTTGAGTTACCACTCTATCATCCATTGTAAAGAGTAGTCATGACACAAAACAATGCATTAGAAGGGTAATAAGTATGTTTGTAAATGAAGAACCATCACAAGAGGTGTATTAGGAGGTGAATGGCAAAAGGTGTGAAAGGTTTTAGTATATGTGAATTAATATGTGTGTAAATGTGATTTGGAAATATGGTTTGATAATATTCTTTTACCATGATATTTGTTCATTTATTACATGTAAGCTAGTTGATTTTGCTTAGAATGTAGATATGTATATCATTATGAATTTTTGCTTGATGTCAGGGGTTAAGTTTGTTCTAGGAGAACTTAAAATAACCCTAACCTTTTGTTTCTATGTCTTTTGGAACAATTCACAATTTTTGAGTTATTCCAGTACATTTGGATTCGTTGATTTAAGTTTTGCCCAAGTGGTTGTTGTATTAATTGTTGTTGAATGGCCCACTCAAGAACATAGAAATGTCTGGTGAAGGGCTTCTAATTAGGACCTATGCAGAGTACATAGGACCAGAAGGTGGGAACTACTGTCTCATCCAAAGGACAAACAAAAGTAAGTTTCATCTTGGAAAAATAAAACAATAAAATACGTATCTCTGAAAATCATTAATTTTTGACAATACAGCATTATTCAATCTTCAGCTTGTATTATTATTTTAGAGTAATTGAAGTTATTTTCTGAATTCCAGTCATGCAAACAAGTCTTTAATGAACTTCGAGTACATGAATATTGTAAATTGGAAACACAATGCACCTTACATTCAGTCCTAGTCTTAATACTCCATTGCTTGGACTTTTTCCATGATTTGTCTTTCATGTTGGTGCAGTTCTCACTCATACCAAATTATTTGGTAAAGTCTTTCAGATGCTACCATAAAATCAAAAGTTGTGGTACTGGTTCACTGTTTTCTTTGTTATGGGGTAACTATATGTGGCATTGTTTAGCTGAAGTTTTGAAACCAAAATTCATAAGGAAAATTGATTTGTATTAAAATGAGCTCTCACTTAATATTAGAATAGCTTACTCTTTTATAGTTTTCTTGACTTTGTATAAGTCTATCTTGGTCTGTTATTAAGAAGCAAATCAGTGTACAAGCTACAGGGCTATTTCAGTCTTTTTTAATTCTAGCAAGATCAATTCACGTCCCATACATCTTCTTTGAAGCATGTTCTTTTTCATACAGTCAGTAGACATTTTTGACCAATCAGCTTTGATTGATATTGACCTTGCATGAACTGACCAATCAGCAGTCATTTTACAATGTCGATATATCCTTTTGCATATCCATTGACTGATTTCAGATCATTCATTTCATAATGATTGTATTTCAAGTTTTGCTGTGAACAATGCATTTCTGAATAAGATGGTTTTGTACATAACTTGGCGTATGATGTATATTTTTATGTATTATAAAATCTTAGGTTAAACATTTAAGAATTTAGTATTACCTATGTGATTTCATGTCTATATTGTAAGCATGTATTTTTTGTACTATATTACCTTCTAAAGGTCAAATAAAATGGTTTTAAGGAGAACACATTTTATAGATATATACTGTTTGCTACAGAAGTATGTATTCAAACTCCTCGCTATTGTTTTGATACTATCCCCATATGCCACTCCGTCTTCTGTGTAATGCCCCATAGTGTCTTTTGAGGAGAGAAACACAAATATCAAATAAACTAAGGGGAAGAACTCTTGAAGAGATACCCGCCCCTACTTAAATATCAATTGTGATCAGTCTACCTAGATATCATAAGACTGAGTTTTAACAATACACATTGTGTAACAAAAACAAAACGTTAAAGTACACAAGTTAAAGGAAACATCAAAGAATGTACAGACCTTATCATTCATGTGTATTTGAATTTGATTTCAGAACCTTTCAACTGGGAGAAAAAAATTATATTTTTTTGCTAGAAGTGCATGATCTGATCTCTTTCTATTCCTGGTTTAATTATTCTACCCATGCAGGTTTTCAATTGTGCATTGTTTTACTAGGTTACCATGCCTTTGTTGTGACTTTCTAGTGACCTCTAGACATTTTGTCCGTCTTTATAGTAGATACAATGTACACAAGCAAGGTGATATCCATGAGAATTTGTTTTTGTTTTCTTGATAGGCTTGATGAATTACTTACACAACTTTATTGATAGACTACATATGCTGCACATATGTAGATTAAGTTTCAAGTTATTGCTGTTCTTGAAAATTTTCATTTGTCGACTTCAGTGTAAACTCTTAACTGTTAAATAAAATGTGATAAACCAAGCTGATCTTCTTTTGATTAATGAATTGATGACCGCCATGCTCGCCCGAGGTTTAAGAGCAAGAGATCTCTGGT
>JACSZP010014459.1:0-19059 GCA_016161895.1 Pinna nobilis | reverse complement strand
TGTCTGTCTATCTGTCCTTCTGCACATCCGTCCATTTATTTCCGCACCATAACTCGAGTACCTGTGGGTCTACAATGTTGATACTTCAGACATGGGTTGCCCATGACTCAAGGAGAATCCCTATCGATTTTGGAGTCGGGAGGTCAAAAGGTCATGGTCACCCCAATAGTTCAGTTCTACTTTCATCTGCCATTGTTTTGTTAATGGTTGCTAATGAAAACATCATGTATTATCTATCATCATATTGAGTAGTGCACTACTTTCCAACTTTTCATTTTATAATTGCCATACCCTCTTACACTTGGCAACTAGTTTTTATATTATAATCCTTTTTGCCTAATTAAATTCAAATGACTTAATTACTGATTTATTCTTAAATAAAACAAATCTCCAACCTGATCCTAAGTAAATCACCTGAACTAAGAGATCTCTTAAAACAGGTTAGATCAACATTTAGGTTTCATACTTACATTTACACTGACTTAATTACTGATTCATGCTAAAAACATACATTTGACATCCTAAGAAATTTGGATTTCTGAATCATTCTGCATTTAGTCAGTTTCGAAGCCAGTCCATCTAATTGCACACCACTTGATTGCATAATTTGCTTAGTTCATTGCATAAAAAGTGAAAGCACCAAACCAAACTCGATTTATTCAATGCTGAAATATAGCAATATTTACAAAGTGAAATAACCAAAGTATGCTCATTTTCATCAGAAAATTCTCAAAAAAGATTCTTCATAACCAATTATTCCCTTCTCTCGTACATTTGGGTGACTTTTTTTTTGATGAATACAATATTTTCTAATTGGTTCCTGTTCAGCTTGATTTTGTTTTGATTGCATTATCACACCTCTGCCCTATGATGTCCATCTGTCATGCTCTTTATAGTTTTGACCAGCTTAACCCCTTCATCACCACAGACCATAATAGACTAGTCTAAGTCAATAGAAAAGACCATACCTTTTGGATACTTTGGGGTGAATAGGTTAATTTCTGGTTGATGCAATGAATTTGACTCGAATCGTTGTTGAATGCAATCTATGCAATTAAAATCTGATGAAAGATGACATAGATCGCTATGTATTTGACTTATGTTCACCAGTCTGGGACATATATTGTTTTAAAACTGTTGTGCTGTTGTCATGGTGTACATCTTTACCAGTCTTTCCTGCAGTCTGATTGGTCGATTAAAAACAAACTTTGGAAATGGAGCAATTTGTGCACTGTTTGTTTTGTCAATTTCAGAGAGAAGAAGAAAGAACAGAATAGAGAAGACTTATGGAAGAAATTAGAAAATAGCGCTTGTAGAAATCAAATTAAACAACATGCGTAATCTTGTTTTATTAATTTCAGAGAGAAGAAAAAGGAGAAGGACCGAGAAGACCTGTGGAAAAAATTAGACAAATTAGAGATCAGCAGTAGATACCAAAAAATGAATAAGACTCAAGACTTTTGTAAATAGGATCTATTCTGTTTAGTTGATGTGTGTGCATGTGTGTGTGATTTGTGGCAAAGTGGTGGAAGTTAGTGCACCCCAGCGTTGCCACCACATAGTAAGAAAAAAATAATAATAAATACATGACCCCCAAGAAAAGGACCCGATAACCCCGAGTAAATATAGCCAAGGGTCAGACATGCTAGAGAGTGCACGATTCATTTGATTACTAACTGTTTAAAGAAAATTATCGATCAGAAATATTGTTTATATATAGAAAAAAAAATACATATATAATTATGTAGTCCTATGTAGTACCATCAGAATATTGGAGGGTGCTAAGAGTCCAAAATATTGAGAAAGATATCAGAAGCCATTGATAACGATATGTGCCAAGGTGATACTGTTTCAGGAGAATAAGTACATATTGACTATTCATGGACTTTGTTAACTAACTAAAAAATGTCACACTCATCGTTACACAAATTTGTTCAGCTTTGTTAGAAGTCGGATGTACATTATCATACTCGTTTTTGTGAAGTCTTGTTGAGAAATGTTTCGAGTGTAATGGAAATAACATGTTGCTTTCCCCACAGTAATACCCTTGCATGTATGAGAAGTAATCCCTGTTTGAGTTTCTATCTCCGTTCGAGTGTGTTAATGTAACAATTTTTCCAATGGGATGTATCAACCACAGTAATTTTTTGAGACACCACATACAGAATTAAGCATGTTACCAAATAGTTTCAGATTCGTAACTGGTCACCTTGTATTTGCTTCAGACACTTACATGGTGTCAGTGGTCCTTTAGTGTCCAGTGGTGTGGGTGCGACTGTCCAGTCTTCCAGGTGACAGAATAGCCGGAGTATTGGAAGATAATTAAAGCTTAAAATTGCCTTTGAATCATTCTTGAATGTTCTCAATAACTAAATAACGTGCACCCCCTTACACCATCACTTTGTCAGAAATAACATTTTGAGAATAAATATTATGAAGATAATATGCTTTGTCAATCATTTCGTGAATTTAAGATGTAAATTGAACCTCAACCATATTTTGTAGTAATTTATATGTGTACTTCATCGGCTTGGCTACTGGCAAGTTGCTATAGTATTGTTATGTGGATAAGTCGTGAGTAGAGAATATTCCGTACTGTAGGTGTGGAGATCCTATAGACTCTAGTAGAGTACAATTTGTCCTTAACATCCATATCAAATTGGACAACTGTATACAGGGGGTTACAGTCTTACATGCTCCAGCTATTTGTAGTGTGCAGTCAGACGTATGTGATCGTTCTCTGTAATATTGTATGTGTTAGGGGTCATTACTCTCCGTACCTTCAACATGTTATCCATCCCTGTTCTCGTTAAGGTAGAATCACTACAAGCCAGTATCACTTTGTCTTCAACCTTTTAGCAACCGTGACATTGCTGTGAACCTGACAAATGACAATTTCATTGATCCAAAATGCACTTCTAGTTCTATCATAAAAATGATGGCGTTATATCTTGTATTTTCTGTGACATACATTTTAATATTGAATTCATGTTTGTTGTTGAATTTTATGTAAATTGTTCAGTTTATAAATGAAATTTTTGTTATCTTTGATTTTCCTTCAAAAGTTTTTTTTTTATCTTGTTGAAAATGGTCATCCATCTCATTGGATAAGATTAATTTTATGAGTCCAATAAATGTATTTTCTCGGGTTTTTATGTAAAAAACATTGGGGTTTTTTTTTTCTTTGGTCTTCTGTGTTAAATCACTTTTGACTTGACCTGGATCTACCTTCGAGCACTATGTGATACACTATGTGACTACATGTACTACATATAGAATGATCTTCCTCCTGATGTTTACATATTGTAATTACAACATCAATTTCATTTCAACTTGATGCTTCCATAGAATATGTCCCTCATTTTGGATAACGTGATCTTCCCTATTTAACCCTCTCACAACCACAGACCAGAGTGGACTGATCTAAGACAATAGAAAAGAGCATATCATTCTGATACTTGGGGGTTGTAAAGGTTGAGGACTTTTCCAGGTTTCAAGCTTCCACTGAAGATTTCAATGGATTTTTTTTTACAAGATAAGGCTCAACTATTAAAAGCACCTTAGTTATGTTGATTAATTTGTCTGTGATAATCTAGTATCCAAAGGCAGTGTACCATTGATACACCTTACGTTCTTCTTTTCTGTTCACTCTTACTCCACTTGGAAAGATTGATAAACTGGATAAGGGATAGAATGATTTGGTTTTGATTCATTTAAAGTAGATAGCAGTGTGCACCTTTAATTAGTCTTCTCTTGGCAAGAATAAGCGTGTCGTGCTGCAGTTTTCCAGACTTTATATCAATGCTATTGTAGATATTGAGTGTATGTTATGATGTGTATGCCAGTATACATCAAAGGTTAAAGATCCACATTAAGTGTCATTCCAGTTGACCCACTTTTAGCAGAGTTATGGCTCTTGGACTTGTATTTCAGGGGGACTAGTATCATACGACCCTTAGACTTCAAGCTGGAGGAGCTTGTATTACTTGACAATGGAACACTTGTTTATTGAATTTTTCTATTAACTTGAAAACCACCCTTTATGTTGCCCAAACAGTCTGTGATATTTGGCAAAACTGAACGACCAAATTATTGTCAGTCTTTATTTTAAACTCCAAAAGAAATACTAATTCAATGTAAATTTGACTTTCTTTATAAAAATTTTTCTTATTTTTAAGGGCTTTGATCCTCTGTAAGGATATTGATAAAATTTTTCTAATCTCTCCAACAATCTGAGTGTCCGGTGTCTAAACATGCCAGAAATAAAACTCACAAGCCATGATATGAAAGAGTCCTGCAAGCTTAGTTTTAGGGTTTTCAGCATATCATCTTTTTAAACACCTTATGCTTCCATGAGTGTACCATAAACTCAGATACCTGTTATACTACCAAAGTACATGTGTTTGATCCCTGTTTTGTCTCGACACATCCATTTTTTCTTCATTTCATAATACAAGTATCTATATATAATATTGCCACTGAGGTTATTATAATTTCCTGCATCAGTTCAAGTCAGCTGGGACTTTACTATTCTGTTGGACAATGGCAAGCATACTTAACATCTGTCTTGAAAATTGTCTTTGTTGTACATGTAGCCAGATTACAGAAATGCTTTGAGTATTGTTGAAATTTGTCAGTGGTCAGTTTTACAATGCCTGTATCAGCGTTGTTTGTATAACATGAAGTATCTCTGCTGGTCAGAGAACACAAATCTCAAGAGGTCATCAGGGTCACCAGTTTTGTCTCGGGAATGTCTACTTGGAGAAATGTTGCAATTTAAATGAATTTTGTTTTGCAACGGGTGATAAAACAGAAAGAATCTACTTAACGAGAGAAAAGCAATTTTAGTTTACCTTCAAATCTTCTTTAGTATTAGGTGACAAATACAGGGTACAACTAACTGCTTAGTGGTAAACATTTTCTACAGAGTTATTTCCCCTTTCAGCATTACTCAACTAAGAACAAAACAATTAGTACAAGGGATAAGACTTCCTGGATTTTTCATGTTAACTTATTCACCCCTTGAGACACATATGGATTGGTCCAACACATTGATTTAATGAAGAGTCTATCATTGTTCAGGGGGTAATGAGTTAAGCCACTAGCCCAAATACAAAATTGGGGAAACTGAGGATGAAGATAAGTTTGGAAACAACAAGTTTCCCAGGAGGTGCAAGATGTTGTGGTATCTATACCATAGCCAATCTGGGAACCAAGTTAATCTGGGTGTGTTGGATTTGTTTAGATTTTATAATATGAGCTGTTTTTAATTATAAATAATATGCAATAAACATAGGTGTACATAAATACTAGGGAAAAAAATTGCTAAATTTGTAAGTTTTGTGAATAGCTGTATTGTTACATCTGTTAGTTTTAGACATTGTATATATACCAATGTAGACAAAAGATAAAGAGGAAAAAACCTGCAGAGTATACACAAAATTGAAAAAGCCTAGATCTGATGGTGATAGATTTAATATCGAGGTCTTTTAATTGTGTATTTAGAATTGTCCATACTTAGTAGACCAGTTTATTTATTTTGTACTTCCTGCATGGTGCTGTGAAAATGAGTTGCGTTAGTACATGTACATGTAAATGAATGGTGTTGATTAATTCATTTTAGCTCATATAACAATTATTTTTGCTTTGCATCGTTAGGACAGTCTTGGGGCATTATCGGTTCCCTAGCTAGCTAACGTCACCACACAATTTTGGAAATTTTTCTGTTTTTTCTGGATCCACTGTTTTTGTAACGTATATACATGTACTTGTAATTAACATACCTGGATTGTGTAGCGGTAACTTCCCAACATCTATTCGTACATGGTTAGGAGCATCTGTCGTGTGTGTTCTATGATATAACATATTTAAATAGTACAAGTTTTAGGTATTTCATATCCTTATGGCTGTATGGGTCTGTTCAAACAGCAGAATAGTGAGTGAAAGTTCTGTAAGTTTAATTCTTGTTTGAGATGCTTGCTTCTCTTCACCAACCCCTCCAGTTTTGTCACAGTTTATATACCTCATTTTCCCCCAGTTTACAAAATGTTTGTTGAGTGTTTCACATATTACAGTACACATGCTGTAGTACATATGGAGGTATATGTTTATGAAAAAAAGAATGATTTCTTTGTAATGTTTTCTCGTTAATAATTATTTCTTAGTCTGGTCGGTTTGTATTTATCTTAAAAAATTCAGTTTCATTTTTTTTTCTTAAATTTTCAAACTTAAGCTGCTGCTGTCATTTTAATTTCATTTATGGCAGCAGATATTGTTTCATCGATACCTTCTGTAAGATGACCTTTGACCTTATGTTACAGTACACCTGATTATTTGAAGAATATCTAGCAATACAGTATGTTTTTGAGTTTGGTTTATCTGGTTAAAAAAAATTGTTTAATTTTGTGCTGTAAATTTTAACCCTGTAAATTTTTGGTTGTTTTTAATTGGTAGACTGTAATTTTTTTATCATTCAGATTTCTAGCTTTTTTTTTTTGTTAACGTTTGAAGGTGGAGGATTTCCACCTAAGGAAAGAAAGACTCTTTCCTCATTGAACCAATTTTGCTCGGATTGCATATCTACAACCCCCATCCCAAACCCCCTAACCTGCATTTTGTCCTATGCTTAACCCTTTCAACACCACAGACCAAAATGGACTGGTCTAAGACAATCGAAAAGAGCATGCCATTATGTTACTTGGGGATGAAAGGGTTAAGTTCCGTGTTAGAAAAGCATGGGTGATCTGTATAATCCAGAAGTGAATTGTCTAGCTGTATTTTACAAAGTTATGATAAGTGTTTGTACATGAGATAATATGCCAAAAAATGAAAACTGTAGACGATCACCAGTCACCTGCTTAGCTATTGTAAATATTTATGTAGTCAAATATCACCAAGAGTATATAGAACTATTGCTTTGTGAATATGTCCATTTAGGAAAATACTGTCTATACAAAATATTTTTCGTGGGTGATTATTTTTTGTCTAATTGGGACTTTGCAACTTTTAAGTAATCATGTGGATTGAGAAATGCATATTTTTCACATGTTTTCCCTCAACACATTTGTTTTCTTATATTATGTTGTTGAAAAGTTTTTAGAGACAGTTTTTTTGAAATTAATTCCCTGTTAATTGGAGTAATTGTTATCATTTTTTACAAATAGTTCTTTTCAGAGGTTATGTATGGAGTTTGTTTTTTAATGTTTTCACTTTGTGGGGAAAATATCATTTTGCCATTTTGTCTGTACATATTCTAGCATGAGTTAGATTCAGGAATTAATCTATGGGTATTTTCATTGTAAAAATTAAGATTTTAATGAAAAAAAAACCCACAAAAATATTTAGTAACTACAGTATTTAGCCTTGCCCACAAAGAAACCTTGAATAAACACATTGTGAAGTGATTAAACTGGTTTCCTTTTGTATATAGTTTCTGGTGTTGTTATACAAATGTGAGTAGCACAGGGTAGCCTGGATCCCTGACCACAATGTTTTGATCAGCACAGAATGTGGCTGTCTTCCTCTGCCTTCTTTAGTTACTGTATGTCAGACAAAATGTTCAGCTATGGTCTTAAAGTGTCTCAAAGTTATACGTTGGCTAAGTATGACATATTTCTGTACATGGAGATATCCAATATTTTGTAACATTAAAGTATTTGCTGCTATTTATATTTGATGTTTTCTTTTTCATTTTCTCATTTTTTAAGAGCATTTGAAATTTTGATCATGGTCTGGTGCTTGCTGACAGAGAATTCTTACCTCTAGTCAAGCAGTACATGGGAAAGTCATAGCTTTACAGTAGCTTTGCAGGTTCATGTGTTTAAATTGGAAAGACTTTTTCTTTGTCCTTTAGACAATAATCTAGAGTCCTGTGTCAAGCACGAGGTTTGCAGCCCTAAAATTGGCAGGACAAAGCCCTTGGCATTCGTCATAATTTGAGCAGTCCACATACATGTACATGTATATTTATAGCAGTAATTTCCTTCCAGTGCATTCCTGGGTCATAGTAGATGTCAGCATCATACAGAACCCTCACTGCTCAAAAGCATAGGCCAAATTTTCAGCCCTTCATTGGTATATGGCGATGTCTCCATATCAGTGAAAGATTCTGGAGTGGGACGTTGAAAAAAAAATTCAACCCACCAACATAACGACAATCAAGTGATGATAGCCACAATCAACTGACACAATTAAAGAGTGGACTAGAATAGCCAGCATGATCTTCCTCTGAAAAACTGCAAACATAATATTTTTGTTTTTACCAAATCACCTTGTGCTGAAATAAACATTAGTTTACTCTAGGCTGAACTGATATGATTAAAGGAAAATTCTCGTTTCAGGGGAGTAGTGTATAGCAGATTTAACTAAAGAATGCCAAATTGAGCATTCAGTGCAAGTTATCAAGGTAGTAGCATCTTTTCATCTGCCGAGTGCTCAGCATTTGAATTTTGAACTGAAAGATGTAGGTTCTGAAGGGAACTTTAATACCAGTAGGTGATGGCAGAATAAAAACCGTTCACAAGTGCAGATTGCATGCCTAAACTAGCAACATTCCTACACAGTGATGGATTTTTCATTTGCTACACTAATCCTTTTAAAACATGTAGGGACAACCATGGCTCAGTAGTTNNNAATCGAGGTCCCATGTCACAGTAGGTGTTGGCAGGTTAAAGAACCCTCCCTGCTCTATGGCCATAAGTGCCGAGCATAGGCAAAATTTATCACCCTTCACCGGCACACAGTGACTTCTCCATATGAGTGAAATATTCCTGATTGTGACATAAAACAACAATACAACAACATACAACACCTTCTTATCATGAGGTCCTATGTTCAAATTGATATTGCACTTGATGGTTTTTCCTGTCCTTCAAAAGCATAGAGCCAATCATTGCATTGGTAACATCTCCTGAGATGTGGAAGATTCTGAAGTGGGATATTAAAACAATACAAAAAAGCAAACATTGTATTGTATTGTTGTTTAACGTCCCACTCAAGAAAATTTAACTCATATGGAGACGTCACTATGTGCCGGTGAAGGGCGACAAATTTTTCCTATGCTCGGCACTGCTTGCCATTGAGCAGGGATCAGTGTTCTTTAACATGCAAACAACTACTGTGACATGGGACCTCGGTTTTAATGTGTCATCCGTAAGACCGGGACGGCCAATTGTAGAGTGGTGCTGCGGGAATCGAACCCCCGACCCTTGGATTCGAGGTCGAACACGCTAACCACTTGGCCACAGACGCCCGTAATAAGTCAAAAGTCAACTTCAGTGTATTTTCAAATATTTTTATTATTGACCATTGAATTGCTAATTTCACAATTATTAGCAATGGTTGTATTAATGCATCAGTTATATATTTATTCATATACTTAACTTGAATCTACAGACATTTAATGAGCAAATAGCTACACCAACAGAAGATCGAGGATAGCTAGAGTTAAATGATAAATCTGTAACCTGAGTGGTACAAAAAACAAATAATGAAATAACAATGGACATACATGATGATAAACTCAAAATGGTGGACACAGATTTGTAAAGACGTATAAACATGGTAAATATCTTGTTTGTTTTTTTTCCTGTGATACATTGCATAATTAAGCTAGTTACACTTTTACATGGAACTGGACAGACCAGCCAATAAACTATGGTAAATATAAAACAAAGATCAACACAATCATTCACTGGTAAATGTACAAGTACAGGATAAAGAAATCCCATGTGGAAAAAATCGCAGATCTAATACGAGGCTATACCTATTTGTAGACTGCAAATCTTGCCCTATTGGTGGAATTTCACTCTCGGTATCTGACACAAATTTATGTTAAATGATTAATTCTTTCACATAATTTAAGAGCTAACTGTAAAAAATGATGTGAAATTGTAACCATCTATGTTGGTTGTCTAAGAAGTAGCACTTGGATCAGCTGCGGATCATGCAAGAATGATGCACAGTACATGCAGCACTTGGATCCCTTATGGATCATTCAAGATTTGAATGGCATTTGGAACATTAAAATCATTTAAGGATTATATATGATACATGTAGCACAGGATGAATGGTACTTATTTATCACCCATGGACCATAGGGTTCACAGTAAAATTTGGATCACTTAGGGATCCCATTAGAATTGCATATGGCAAAGTTTGGATTACATATAGATCATTCAAGAATGGTGTATGGTGTAACCTTTATCTCTCGACGATCAAACAAGAAATATTTATGGTAGCTTTGGTAACTCAAAGATCATTCAAGGATGGTGAATGTTATCACTTTGATTTCTGATGGATCATACAAGAAATGTTTATGGTGACATGGATCAGTCATAGATCATACATGAATGGTGTATGATGAACATTTTGAGATCTCATGGATCATACATTGTATGTGAGTAGTGCTATACAATACCTGGACATAGTAATTACCCTAAAATCGTGAATGATAAAACCTTTATTACTCACGGAATCATGTGTAAGGTCAAATTTGTGTCACTCACTGCCCATTCAAAAGGGAAAATGCTCTTTCTCCTGCAGTTTCTCAACTCTATTGAACAATTTTCAGCAGGAATTTTTTAACATGAATATAAAATCAAAGCAGAAGTCACTTTGCCTGAAAAGCTCCATAACGGGGAGAATTAATTAATTATGAACAATGGCAGTAAAATGTAAGTTGTATGGGACACTACAGAAAACGTATATCAAGCACAAGCCAACCTTGTTCATTGGGACGCTAACAACTGAGACGCCACATCTTCCAGACAAAAATTGATGGGAAAGAACATCAAATTTTACTGACCATAATCGGGGATCCATCTGAGTAATCCACAACCTTAATTTATAGGGACAAATTTCTTAGGAATAAAAGTAGCCGGATTAAGGAAGCTCCATTGTATGTCTAGCAACTGCACATTGATTTTAAAAACATTTTCTACATTTGTAAAACACAAATACACATACATGCACGCACCCACACACACATACACACACACAAAGCTTATGCAAAAGGCAGTCATAATACTAGCAAATTAGCATACCAAAACCTTGTAATACTGAGCCCAAATCTATCTTAAGGGCATCACATAGCTCAATACATACTCCCCACTACCAAAGTAATTGTTTGCTCCTTTTACATAATCACATAACATGCAATGCTGAATACATGAACATGTGTATATTCATTTTGTGAAACAATTATTGGACATTCCCCATGGGTATCCATCTAAGTGGTTATTTGTCAATGTAAACAGAATAACATTACAATAATAAACAACACAAATAATTTCAATCCATAATACATGTACCAGTATCTAGGTCAGTTCAATGCATTCTTAGTCTCTCACAAGAACATTATGCCATCATTAAGTCAAGTCTACCATGGTAACTCACTTATTGAATAGCTACATTTGTACCTGCTTTATGTGCCAGAATTCTTCCTATAATGTTCACCCTAGTTTAATACCTGCCAGAAGGGGTTCATGACAATTATCTCAACTGGCGTTACTCTTCAAAAACGAGCTTTGATATGACCTCCTGTTCGCATGAGTCAGAAAATTCAAAAATTGATATGTTAATTGTATAATTGTGATTAACTTTAATACGTCTTTCTGTAATAAATAAAATGTACTAAAGAGATGTTCAGAAACAGCTTATTACCGGGTACTGTCACTACTGTGCATTGAAACTGCAGGTACCGGTAAAACACAAATAATCTTTGATGATCTTATACAATGTATTGGGTTACCTAAATTATGAGACAATCTGCCATATGCGTCTATTTTTGTATCTACTGAATAAATTTTGTTTAACCCTTTCAACCCCAAGTATCATAATGGTATGCTCTTTTCAATTGTCTTAGATCAGTCCATTTCGGTCTGTGGTGTTGAAAGGGTTAAATAAAAAGGTTGGACTATGATTATACATGCAACAATTAAATGAAAGGAAAGTAGAGACTGCAATTTACAAATGCAAACTTTATCACCAAGGCAGTAAAACCAGCATCAATACTTATCAATACCTATGGACTTAGCACTTCATAAAATATGCATCTTTAATTAATATTGCAGTTTTAGCATGCATTTTCTTTACAGCACATCATTTTGTATGACATATGAATAATTTACATAGTTAATGACATACACTGAGTCAATATACATTTGTATATGCTGAAGCATGCAACATTATTTTGTCAAAAATGAAAACAAAAAATTGAATAATTTGAAAACTGAAGATGAGTAAAGTGATATGTTCTCAAATAGTTAAAGTGACTAGCTGATGTCTAACCCTTTCAACCCTATTTATCAAAATGGTATGCTCTTTTTTATTATCTCAGACCATTCCATTATGGTTTGTTGGGTTGGGAGGGGGAGATGTACTGAAATAATTTAAATGTAAAAGAAATTTGAAATAATGCACCTCTGACCTTAGAAGTTATGTGTTCCCTAAATGTATAAAATGAATTGAAATATAGCATTTAGAGGTCATGGAACCTTCTAGGGTTTCCGTACACCAACTTTGTCCTCAAACTCTCAATGTATAGAGCAAGCACTTAATATTGCACCTAGATAAGCCACTAGTGAGTGTTTCAGTTTTCATCAATAGGACATAACAAGTAGGGGAAAAAACTCAAATGAAAATAGAGTTCTCCGAGACAACTTACAATTGAGAGGTGCACATATCAGACTACAAAATGAGATAATTTCTAATAATAGAGCAGAATCTATGAAGAAACAGAAACCAAGCAAAGAGTTTCTTTGCCTTGGACAAAAAAAATTTCTCTACTTTGAAATTCAGCTGTTCGGTGACTTCAAGAATTGAAGAAAACCTGCTGTATAAAAATTTGGTAATAGAGAAAAAAATTCTGATTGGTTAATCCTGAACTTATCTACTTCTATCTATGACAAGTTGACATATCTCCAATTTGATGTCTATTGAACCTCAGTTTGACTGAATCGTATAAATATGACAGTAAATGTAATTCCCCCCATTAGAATACATAATTTTAAGTGTACTAGATATACATGTATATGATGCATTTTTTCATAAATAGTTTTGTTAAACTGACACACAAATCTAAACTTTGTGTGTAAGTGGTATTTGAAGTACCCTAAATCTATTATTCTATGTTAGTAAATAAGTGTTTAGAATGATTACCATACAAATTCCTTTCACATAACTATAGTATCTTTGTACATCTACCCTACATAATCAATGTGTGTACGGGAAACATAAATACATAAAAACATGTATATGGAGGCTTGTACACTGAGGTCAGATAGACTATTGCCAACTAGAGTCCTATAATAGCTAGGTAGGTACTGGCAGGTCTTAAACTACAGGGTATATAAATCAGACAAGCAAACATAAATGCACATTTCAAGTAATTAAACTTTTCATAGTACAATAAGCTTAAAACGATGATATTCTAAGGCAATTAAATGGAATCTTGCCATTAAGACCATGCCAAAACTTTTCCTAAGCTGCCATGACTCAGTGGCTAGCACATGTGCCTTCTGATGTTGAGGTTGTGGGTTGAAATTCATACAGCAGATTTGGTCCTTCTGATGACACAGTAAAAACAGAGGTGCCATGTCACAGTGGATTTGGCATGTTAAAGAACCCTCCCTGCAAAATGTCAGACCATGGGCAAAATTCATAACCCTTCACCGGCATATCGTGACGTCTCCATAGGAGTGGAAAAAATCTTAAGTGGGACGTTATTAACAACAATAAAACCAACCAAACTACGGTAGGTGATCTAGAGCTGAGGAGCACTGTAGGTACTCACAGTGTAATCAGATCAAATTTACAATCCTTAAATGCTTGGGCCTTTTCTAAAAATTAGATTCATAATCCTCAAATGTTAATAGAAATAAAGCAATACAGATCAAGTATCAAATTAATTGTGTCGAACACAGTGGAACCTAGTCAGCGTGACATGACTTTATAATGGATACTTGTCCATATTGGACATTCTAAAATGGTGATGTATTCATTATACAGTCTAACCTGCCTTAGCCACCTACTGAATTAGAGCACTACCTGTCTTATGGGACCTAAACATATGGTTCTCAGGACATATTTTTCCTACATAAATAGCCTGAATTAAGATACCATCTGTCATATGTGACCCTTTCTGCTCTTCCCTTGGACATTCTCTCAAATCAGTTTAGACTTTATTTGTGAAATAGACAAGTATTTAATCTGCATAGCGGACACCTAGACTTCCATGTTTTATGGCCGTCAGAGGACAAATTTCATGTGTACAGAAAACATTTTGTAACACCATTTTCTCTCATTCCAAGTTACTTGTTCATAGAGTTATCATCCTACCATTATTTTGCTGACATTGTCTTAACAATCTCCTCTGTTTAAAGAACACCTGTCTATAAAGGCTACCTTAAAAAGTAACCTTGGTTATAAACTATCAATACAAGAATCTTTGTATAAAGGTCATTTGTCTATAAAGGCTAAACATTTGTCCAATCCCACGAGTGGCTTATAAAGATAAGTTTTACTGTATTTTCACAGGGAATCCATAAGTTTGGCGTTCATTGTAGACAGGTATGACTGTACATGACTACATACATCTTATTATATTGTGAAAACAGTGATGCCTGGTAAGAGATCATTAGTTTACAGGATACAAAATCTCAGAATACCTTTGTCCTCTCATACTTTCACCAAAAGAAACAAAGATCACAAAATCAGATCACAGTCTATACCCAATGAACACAAGGGAGTAACAAAAAAATGTGACCTTCAACAATGTCTGGTGATATGTATGTACACAAAATAACCTACATAATTATAATACACATAGCACTAAATTTGAGCAAACACAATTTTACACAGAATTTAATTGAACATTAAATTAAAATGAAAAATTTAAAATGAAATCACAGCCATACCCTGTATGACATTTGTCAACATTCAACCATATTGTTTTGTACAGTACTGTATATTTACCTTCTATCATGTGTAGATCTACAACTTTCCTGCACAACATTTAATTCAGTGACCTTACTGCACTCTTGTGACCTTACTGAACTCATGTGGCCTTCACTGACGACACATCTATCTTTCATGTAATGTGACCAGTACAACCATACAAAAGGCACAATAAGGACAAATGCAAAGTGCAAATATATTATATACTCTACTAAATAACAATAATAACAAACATTTAAAAACAAATAATATCGGTAATAACACATGGACCATATCATTTAAAACAGCACAATTATTGTTCTTTCAGTATCTCTCAAGGTCATACAATGTAACACTCATATTCCTTATCGGTAGAGCTGCGACGAGTCAGGAACTTTTTTATTTGGATCAATTTCGATTTTAATGTCTCGATTCTATTTTTTTTCGATTTGAGTTATCTATGGTAGAATTTTCCAAGAATATCTTTTTTCCTTGCATTTGTGAATGACAATATAAATATCTGATCTTGACCTTAATTCTAATTACTCAGGAGAAAACTGCTACAAATAAAAAGGTGAATGGCACTACATGTATTTGTTGTTTACACATATGAAAGTATTCAAAGTACAATGGTAATATACTTAAATAATAGACTATTGAAGCTGATTCGATTTTGACTGTGCAACTCATGATTCGGGTAGGAGGTAAGAATCGCGATTTTCGGTGCACCGGTGCCAGTCATTGCAGCTCTACATATCAGTATCATAATAGGACAAATTAGTATGAGGTTAAAGTTCAGAGGTTACATATCTTATTTCTTCCTAAATAATAAAAATACAAATACAAGGACATTATCAGTACTATCAGTAAAACTCTGAAATGACATTACAACATGTTTGAATAACCGGTATGGATTAATTCTATCGTGGACATATAAATACATGTGTATATAAATGTAGATGTATTACCTGGTAACTGTGGCAGATCTACTTGGCTAAGTATAAAAATGTCTCTTTATGTAGTGGCTGGTTCGATGGGATTATACCTAATTCATGTACCATAAGATACCCCAAATTATTTGTGCAAGATTAGTAATTCAGTGGGGCATTATGACTGCATTGGATCACAAACATTGATACAGGCATTACACAAAGACTACACAACTCCTGTTGAATTATGAACTGGCCTGGTCATAAATTAAGACTGCATTTCGCTGTCACCAATGCACTAATCAGTATATACATGTAAATAAACTCCCTATAGTATATAACAAAATTTTCCAATGCCTTTAGGGGGTCTTTATATACAGGATTCACTGTACTTACAATGTACTTGATGTCATTTGTGTGTGCTTAATCTATTGATTTTAACAGAGACCACCTAAAAAAAAGATCCTGATATTTCAATGTATGGCTTCTTGTGTTAAAGCAGGTTATTTATAAAATGCTGGGGGATGAATCCATATCAATAGAGTATTTGTCTGTAATGCTGAAACATCACTTTTCTTTAAAGTCTCAATCTGATTATACGAGACTGAAAAAGGCTGTTGGTTTTCTTGCACTTAAGATGTCAAGGCAGTGAAAACAAGATGCATCATAAGTCATGGAAAGGCCTCTCATATTAAACACTATTCATTTTGCAGGATTCCACAACAGATTAAAATTCTACATGGCCATGAATGAAATCTTATTCTCTACAAGATCAGCTGTCTAACAAACAATCTAACCTGTCTTGGTGACTCACTGAATAAAAGAGCAACCCACCTAATGTGACCTAATTGTATGTTACCCAAAATGAATTATTCCTATATTAAAAACTTGAATTCTGATATTGTATGCTTCCCAAAATAAGGTTTTCCTGTAAAAATTACCTAAATTAAGAGACCACCTGCCATACATGACCATATCTGTATCTTCCCTGGGACAATCTCTTACATGTAAAACAGGTTAAATAGTACTAACTACATGTACTCCTTAGTAGTACACTTATTCCCATACTGAAGCTCTATATTTTCCTATTTACTTTTCTTGCTTTAGTTGTTTGCTAGAAAACTACATGATCTACCACTGTTATCTATAGCCTGTATTTGTGATTGTCCATCTGGAGTGTCACTTTCCCCACAAGACCCAGCCATGATATTTGTCATAAAGATTTACTGTCAATGGTTAAAAACTTTGAATTACACTCTTACCCCTACAGTGCAACTTGTCTAAATAAAAATTCCCATGAAATCAAGTGACAACCTTTGGTGACATCTATCCACATAAAAAATCTACTTAAATGACAGGTAATTTGAATATGGTAGTAATGATATCTACTTTGAGGTTTTCTTGCACATTACTGCTTTCAATTCCAAATATTGGCCACATTTAACCAAACAATCCTACTCTTTGCCTTAATTATCATAATTCAAATTCACGAGAATGAGTGTATACTGTCTCAAATGCTGGGTGAGGGAAGATTAAATCAGAATATCCTTCTCCAGGGCAGGACACTATAAAACTTAAGAATTTACTTAAGTCTGAGAATTTTCTCAACTCAAGCTTCTCCACCAATCAATATTCAGAAGAAGTAATACATATAACTGGAGTTGAGTACATGTACATTGCAAATTCTCAGTCTTATATACTTGAGTTTGATAGTCTTGATGTACTTGTAGTACGGTACCCAGTAATATACCTAGCAGAGCTGATTTGACAGTGACTATGAAATGAGAGGCAACATGACTGTAGTATTGCACTAACTGGAGTAGAGTTTGTTACAGATTATGCTGTATTCCTTAACATATTTTTAGACTTAAAATGATGCAAGTTCCTTTCCCCTGCTTCAATTTTCTTTAAACAACTGAAACGTTTAAAAAGTCTCATTTCACAAAGAAATAAACATAGTGATGCTAAGATCTTTACACCAAGTTTGAAAGTTGTTTAACCCATATACATGCCTTAATTGTTTAAGTAATGTCTATTTCATAGCAATCACAGCCATCTTGTGGGACAAATGTCATGTTCTGATTTTAGACTTAAAGCTGAACTAGCAATATATAAAGGTTAACACAAATTTTAAGTAACCTATATTTCATTCACATTAAATATCAAGATTTCAATCTAGATCTATTTTCCCTTAAAATAAAACTAAGCTAACGTAGAATGTCATATCTGAATACCATTTTGTGATCTTGACTTTCCATAAGCACATCAACACCAATTCAGTAGAAACTATCACATTTACAAAAACATCACAATGACACAATTTCTCCATTTCATGAATGCCACACTGACCGTTAACAAACAAAAATACTTGATCTTGTTTCGTTGACCTTTGCTTTTTTTAAATAATATCTTCATAATTATTTTTTGAGAGCTGGAATCCTGGATCTGAAGGAATCTTTTTGCCTTGTGCTTTTCAAATCTTCATGGCTAGAAGTTTAAAATGGCAGTAAGAAAAAGAACTGTAGAATATAGCTTAAAAAATATGACACGAAAATAGCAAATTTTATACTTGCCAATAGATAAACACAGAAACCAGTGATGTTCCATTAGCAAAGTTACATGTTTCGTTACCTCTATCGAGGGAAATCACTCTATATACCAAATGAACAGAATTTTACAGCACTTCCTTGCTTCCTATGGCATACATTCCCTTACTAATACTAAACGTTTTACTTTTCTCGACAAATTTAATCTTTTAGTTGAAAACGGCTTTGAACTAAAAAAATAAAACTTGAAATAAAAATCTGTGATACATAAGCATAGGTGTGTCTTTTGAAAAAGAAAGTTCAGACAACATATATTTTCATTGTTTGAATTAGAGAGATTTCAGCCATTGTTATTTACATATTAAAAGAAAAATAGTATGATATCAGATTTGGAATGGATTTTTCAGCAGAATATACTAAGACAAATCTAATAAAAAAAGAATTCATTACCTTATTAAGCAGCAGTGAATTGTATATAAATGTATGAATATGTAATAATGTCAAAGATAATAAAGATTAAAGTTTTAAAATTGTAGACATTGTGCAAGTTGAGGCTGGTTATTTTTTGCAAAGAAAATATTTTTCTCAACAAAATATTTTTGTATCCTTATAAGAAGAAATATACTTAAATAAAGACTTGTCACCCCCCC
>JACSZP010014456.1:5068-16184 GCA_016161895.1 Pinna nobilis | reverse complement strand
ACATCTCTCTCTCTCTCTTTCTAAAGTTTTCTAATATTTGATCACCAAAGTGGGTTTGGGATCCTTTCCTCCTCTTATCCTACAGATTATTAGTCCCTGCCAGCCTACAGTGTCCTGACCACCTGTACTAGTGTCAGTCTGTCTGCCATGCCATTTTTTATCCATTTTATTTTGAAGGTATTACAAATATTAAAATTGACTTTTTCTAAAAGGCTCTTTTTTTATACGGCTCTTGGATTTATACCAGTTGGGAACTGGTATCTTCTGGTGATCAAACAATTCTGTGGCCCCGTGCATAAACCTGATAACCCAAATTGCCATCAAAAGTGAAATATAGTTATCAGACCATGTGTCATTACAATCTACATCTTCTGTAGAAATATGGTTCCAATAATCTGATTGGCTATGAAAATACAGGCAATATTAGACCCCTATCACGTTATAAAACATTACTATCATACTTGTATTTAAACCTCATTTTCTGTTTTTCATAAATGTGGGTTATCAGCTTCATGCATGGGGCCACATAATTGTTGTTTTTGCTTAATCTTAACTACAGACCCATGGCCTGAAGCCAATAAAAATAAGTTTCAGGCTAGTGAATTATATAATAAAGGTCAAGGGCTGATTTTGAGATTTTTGTAACTTTGACTTTGAGGGTGGGAGGGTTTCTTGCTGTGCTTGGTTCTGCTGTCTTCTTGTGTATTTTTTTTTAAAAACTTAACACTGTTGAGACCAGCAAGTCTCTTGTTATACATGGTTTTACTGTATCTTGTGATTGTACTGTTGGTGTGATCTTTTTTATGTGCTGTATCTTTTGAAGACATGTGAAGGAGTGTGCTCAGCAAATCGTGCTTGTGCTGAGTGTGTCGGATTTCAACAAGGAAGACTGTACGAAAATGAATGTGCAAGTTGTGGACATGTTGGTGCCGTCTCCACACTACCTAACTCAGGTAAGACTAGTCGTATAGCTGGATAATATGAAAGTATATATGAAAAGTAAAAAGCATTCTGTAATGAATTAAAAAGCGTTCTGTAATGAACCTGGGTCAAACAAATGATTAGACCATCCGTAAAAAATATTTGTTTTATGTAACACAATACACATTTTTCTTACTCAAAGCAATCGGGATTAGATAGGAAGGGGTTTTGCTTCCATGATGGAAATAGTTCAAGTCTTTCTGTTAAAAAAATTAATTCTGCATCTTTGCAAAATTGAATATTTAATTGCCCAAAGTACACCGAAACAAAATTCTAAAGTTACATGTATATAGAGGTCCTTTTAGATCTGTACATTAGGTTTGAGACCCTTATTATGAGTGACAACGTGTTCAAATAGATGCTTGTCATGAGAGATCACCTGTAAGAGAGATCGCTGTCATGAGAAACCATCGGTTTTGAGAAACCAATGTCATGAGAGATACTGTCTTGTGAGATCAGCTGTCATGAAAGACCACTGTCATGAGAAATACTGTTTTGTGAGATCACCTGTCATGAGAGATCACTGTCATGAGAGATACTGTCATGTGAGATCACCTGTCATGAGAGATACTGTCATGTAAGTTAACCTGCCATGAGAGACCACTGTCATGAGACATACTGTCAAGTGAGATCACCTGTAATGAGACACCACTGTCATGAGAGATACTGTCAGGTGAGATCACCTGTCATGAGAGTCCACTGTGATGTGAGATGACCTGTAAGAGAATCCACTGTTATGTGAGACAACTGTCATGTGAAATAACTTGTCATGAGAGATATTGTCATGTGCGATCACCTGGCATGAAAATCCACTGTCTTGTGAGATCACCTGTCATGAGAGATCACCTGTCATGAGAGATCACTGTCATGAGAGATGCTGCCATGTGAGATCACCTGTCATGAGAGATACTGTCATGTAAGTTAACCTGCAATGAGAGACCACTGTCATGAGACATACTGTCATGTGAGATCACCTGTCATGAGACACCACTGTCATGAGAGATACTGTCATGTGAGATCACCTGTCATGAGACACTTCTGTCATAAGAAATCACCTGTCATGAGAGACCATTGTTATGTGAAATCACCTGTCATGAGAGTCCGCTGTGATGTGATATCACCTGTTAGAGAATCCACTGTCATAAGAGACCACTGTCATAAGAGACCACTGTCATTGGAAATCACCTGTCATGAGAGAGACAATGTATTTCATTTTCATTGAAACTCTTCATGATATATGTACCATGTAAAAATATGTACATTATGTAAAAGCTAGTGTCACTGTCGTCGACCACTTGATAAAGGCCAAGGGGCCGAAAATTTGTGGAAACAGAGTGTTGTGTTATATTGATCAAAATTGAGTCTGTCACTCTAAAAGCCTATTTCAACCTCTCCAAGGATACCCCCTCACTAATCAGACCAGCAAAGACCATGAAAATTCTGTCTGTCTGTTATTCTTCAAACATATTTCAACCTCACTTAGGAGACCCCCTCACTAATCAGACCAATAAAGACCATAGAAGAATTCAGTCTACATGTATCTGTCATTTATTACAGCTATTTTAACTTCACTTAGCAAACCACCTCACTAATCATACCAATGTTAGCCATCCACTTGGGTGGTTTTAATATCAAGGTTCCAATGTATTTCCTTTATTTTACTTCACAGCATCAAACCCCAATGTCAGTCTCTGTCAGCATTTGGATGAGGAGGGGTGTTTGATCCGCTTCACCTATGAATATCTGGAAAATGCCGAGCTCGTCATCAGTGTGCTGAACAGGAAAGGTAACTATGACAACAAATTCATAACATTCATTTTGCAATAATCAAGCCAGATTGTCTCACTGTAAAAGCTTTTTCGTAAATATTGTCTTAAGGCTGGATGTATTATATTATGGTTTTGTGTGTCTGTCTGACCGAGGTCATAGTTTTCCGGACATTTTTGTGCTATGAGTGCAGATATCATGCTAAAATTTGGACACAAGCTTCCTCTTATGGAGTTACAGGTCCAGTATATACTACAGTGGGCTTGGGTCTTTACAGGTAAGAGTAGGTTAAACAGTTTTCCAGACTTGCTGATGGAAGCTTATTGTATCTGTTGTAGAAGTCTTTTATGCACCAGAAATAAAAAATTAGGGGGCAAATACTTCCTGGTTTTGTCCCTAATTGTCTATCTGCAAACACTTTTTCATGATCATAAATATTTTAAAAAGTGGTAAGTGACAGGTCCTTATTTCGCATGTGTATTTCTTATGACAAGATCTTCTATTAGTTATTAACATTTTACAGTGTACAATGTACAAACAGCACTCCTTCTATCTGAAGTATTGTAAACTCTCACAGATGGGTTGCTGTGGCCGAGACGTTGGCGCGTTTGTCCTCTGATTGTAAGGTTGTGAGATGAAATTCAGAATTGACATATTCATGGAGCAGTACCCTTACAATTAAAGTTGTATTGGATACTTTCTGGTAAAACTTAAGTGACTAAACTACATATATAAGGTCTCTCATTTTCTTGTACATCATTTCTACTATTACTCCTCCCTAATATATCACTTGACTGTTACTTGTTTTCCCTTTTTTGCTAAGTAAATTATGTTTCACATTTCAGAGTGCCCCCCACCCCCACCAGAAGCACTTACACTCGGTCTGAGTGTTTCAGGAGCCATCTTTGCTGTCGGACTTCTGCTGCTGTTGATCTGGAAGTTACTGACTATGCTCTATGACAGCATGGAATTCTCTCGCTTTGAAGTTGAGATCAAGAATCCAGCATGGGATAGGGTATGTATATGTATATCTATGATAGTCTTCCCTTTTGGCGGAAAGGTAAAAAGTTCAAGCCTGAGCTGAAGCAGTGGCCACAAAGGTTTTCAAAGAATTTTGGTTAAAATAGTATAGTCATTTAAAATTAAGTGCCGCTGTGGACGAGTGGTTAGTGTGTTCGACTTCGAATCAAAGGGTCTGAGGTTCACATTTGAGGTTGGCTGTCCCTGTCTTTCGGATGAGACAGTAAAAACTGAGGTCCTGTGTCATAGTAGGTGTTGGCACATTAAAGAAACCTCCCTGCTCAACGGCCATAAGTGCCGAGCATAGGCATTTGTCGCCCTTCACCGGCACATGGTGACCTCTCTATGAGAGACATGTTCTTGAGTGGGACGTTAAACAACAATACAACAACATCAAATTAAATTTGATTTTAATACACCAGGGTTCAAATCTAAGTGGGTTTTACTGTGGTACTTATGGCTATGGCTTTCATATCATCCAAGGATTCTAATCTAAAGAAAAATAAAATGTTCTTTACCTAAAAATAAAGCTTGTGTAAAAGTCATGTTTGTATTATAATCTTTAAAAATTATTATTAATACTAAAATGTTTCTTTTTCCCTTGCAGCAAGAGAATCCCATTTACAAGGACTGCGTCACCAAGTATCAGAACCCAGTGCATGAGACGGGATTCAATTCCAATGGAATGGAGCTAGAGAAATAGATTGCTTCATCCATAAGCTGCAACATGAGATCAATTTCAAAAAAGATACTCCAAGCTATGAACATTTATTATTCATCAATGCACCAATATCAGGTGCTGTGTCATTTTGGAAGTACAGTCTAACCTGTTTTAAGAGAATGTCCAAGAGAAGATCCAAAAATGGGTCACATATGACAGGTGGTCTTTTAATTCAGGTGATTTATAAACAATAAAAAATCACTTTGGGAGAAATTGATTTTGGACACATAAGACAGATAGTTCTTAAATTCAGTCGGCCGCTAAGGCAGGTTAGACTGTATACTATAGAATAAATAGATGTTACCATATGCACATCAAATATGCTTGTGTTCAATGACGATAACTTGTGGAATAATCTCATTGAAACCGAAGTGATAATATTATATGGGAGTTAATAAAAGCAAAGTTGTTTCTATAGTTTGATAAAAGATGAGGACAAAATTTAGAAAGAAGAATATGACAGATCTATTTTATCTTGCTCTGACATGTTCTGTGGAATAATGGTAGATATAGATAATAGCAATAGGAAGAACTTTGGCAACATTAGATTTTCAATAATAATCGTGCAAATAATAGTACATATTATAATACAACGTTAAAGTTTTGCAGTTAATTTAATAGGTTCTTGCTCAAACAAACTGGTACAAACTGTTACCAGTGTAAAATGACAAAAGTTTTGGCTCCTAGCTATTACTAGCCAGGTACATAAAAAAGAACAATGCAGTATATACTTACATATGACAGATAGATTGATGTGTGTGGTATAACTGGTAAAAGCAAGCAAACAAATTATATGGCTCTCTTTCTTGAAGTATGGCTCAATTTTTGTTTGATATATTATCTAACTTTGTGTATATATGCCATTTGTTCAGGAGATTATTTTACATTTATCAGTACAAGTTTAGTCAGTATGCAGGCTCGCCTTAGTTCTGTGGCCCTGCATAATATGGTGGGGTAGGTCTATAGCAAAGTCAATGGGAATTGACTTTGGTCATATAACAAAGTCAGAGGGAATTGACTTTTGTCTTCTTTATAGGCATCCTTCGTTCTGAACACCAGAATTTACTATATAAATAGATGAATAGTAATTCTTTTTTGGGGATTTATTCCTCTTCATTATAGCAATGAATTTGCTTTGAGCTGATTCGCTATTGACCAACTCTAATGAAGTATAGATAAAAAATTGGTTCATGTCTTTGGTTATCCCTTCTCATTGTCTTCTCAATTGCTTTCATTTGTTATCATAAGCATAAGGTTTTATTTGAACAGTAGCTCATTGGTGCTAATGAGTGCAAAAGTAAAGCGTAAATTTGACTCATCATCGTTTGATGGTCAAAAGTAAAATGTTAACTGAAGATGGGATCTGTAGAAAGGGCACTATTTTTTTTTAACTTGATGCATTTCAAATTGCTTTTAGCCTTCAATGTACATGTATATATAACTTTCAATGTAATATATATGCAGAATGTCTTAATGTTTGTATATATCGAAATTTACTTTTTCACTTTAGGAAGAATCTCAAGTTCAGAACTCAAAATATTGATACATTCAAGGGTTTCCAATTTGTCTGCATTTATGATAAGATAACAACATTGGAGTGTTTGACATGTTCTGTGATATCACTTTTCCTTTATCAAGAGATCATCACAATTCAAAAAGTTCAGTGTAACGTATAGCAGAATGTCTTCAAAATTGACTTTTTTACTTTACAACGAATCTCAAGTCCAGAACTGGAAATATCGATACATGGAATGGTTTCTAAATCGTCTACATTTATGAGAAGATAACAACATTGGTTTTTTTTCATGTATTCCATTAATTACTTTAATTTATCAAAATATCATTACAATTGTATATTAATTTCTTTACATGTGTTTTATCCGATGTTTAGTCAGTTTTATGATACATTTTTCACAGAGCCTAGGGATCTATGAAATTGAAGGTCTACCATCTCCTATTGAATCTTAAACGTTTTTTTTTTCTGAAAGAAAAAAAAAATCGCTCATAGATCTTAGATTAAGATGTTACTATATTAAATCATTACTTGATCATGTATATATTAAAACTGTATTTATCATGTCACATGCATGCTGTCAATTTGGAATTCTTCCCCCCCCCCCCTGCGTTTAAAAGAGCAAGAAATTTTTGAACAATCATCAATCATGTCTATCAGGCGGCTTGTACAAGTTTTTTTGGGACATTTTGTTCTTATCAGGCCTAGTGATAAAACTGATTATCGAAATATTCCAGACTTCAAGGGTCCATCATACTCATAAACATCATTACGAATTGAGCTTTAATTTATAATCATGATCACTGTACATTGGTTTTCAATCATTTGTATATTTATGAATACCATGTAAGTGCTGCTTGATATTATGGACGTTTTCATTGCGATTTTTACCTTTTTTTTTGCATCATTGTAAAAATTTGTATTTGTAATATACTCACATTTTGGGATGCTTTGTCTATTTTTTATGTAGGCCAGTTTTATAGCTGTAATATACAAGGTATAATAGATTGCCATGCAGGGATCAATATCTTATCATTATTCATTTATTATTTAACCAATAAGTGTGACCAAAGTGCGGAAAATGTTTAGATGCTTGAGCTGTTGTACAAAATTGCAGTTTTATACATTTTAATGACAAAACAAATCCGAAGACAAAATGTCTCAAGTTTCCTTTCTGACAAAATAAGTCAGGTTTCCAATTTATATAATTTATCAGTATCGGACTAAACATTTGTAATTCTTCAAACAACTTATTACTTTAGATCAAGTTGTGTTAATGTGATTTTCAAGAGCCTTCTTGACCAAAAGATCTATTGAGCCCGAACTTCACAACCCCCTAATAACACTCATCATTCTATTTTTAATTTAGTTGTCATTCAATTTTTATCGGAACTGCACCTCTCCTAGTAGATGGAAAAAAAATTAATGGGAAATTTGTATTTCACTGGTTGATATTTACTGAATGATTTAAATAAATTATTTAGATTTAAACAAAGAAATATCATTTCGTTTAAAATCTAGTTGAAATTTTTTATACTTCTATGTAATTCTATTCAAATTATTGATGCTCTTTGATAAAGCAATTGTAGCTCATCTAGTAAGTAAATCGACTTTGTTCAAAATCATTCGGGATTTTTTAACCGTTAAAGAACTACTATAAATTGTACACTGTCTAGGGCAATCAGGGATTTTTTATTGTTTAAGTCTTGTCCAATGTAGTCTGGTTTTATTAGACATTTTGAAAATTGTGCTGTTAAAAGTACTTCATTAAGAATTTGCAGAACGTTTTCCGACTCTATTAATGTAAAAACAAACAGCAGACTCTAGGTTCACACATTTCGGTCCCTTGGTCTTTATCAACAACAATATTTGTATAAGCCACATTATATCAAAACTGCAACATGAGCAGCTGCATTGCAAATTTTGTAAATTTTGCAGCTGTATTATTATGCAGCTTGCACAAGTATTGTCGTCAATTCACTTTATTTAGGCTAATTAAGTGGCTGAACATAAGTGAACATCTATTGTTTTTACGTAAGGGTACTCCCCTTCCATCATAACTATCACAGACTGTCATCTTTTATTCAAAAAAGAAGGGAAAAAGGGTTTTAGTACATGTACAGTCCCTGGCCAAAAAGTGAGTTCCCAAAAATGAATTTCACTATATATTCTTAGTATGCCTGCATCTGTTTGATTTTGTTATCTGAATTTGGCGAACATCATGGAAAATAAATGAAAAATGCTAGCATGTTTGAATTTAGAAACCTGGGTCTAATTTTGACAATATTTTACTTAGTTTACCGTAATACTTGTATTAGTATTCAATGGTTTTATTTTGTTGTTCATTAACAGTGCCCTAGGTCTTTTCGTTATCTTTGTAATAAACATTAAAACGACCTTGCTAGAATTTAATTCTCATAAAGAATAGTGTATTTTTTCTGAAATGATTTACAGATTACAAAGAAATTACTAGGAAACGATCACTAAATCCTTAACTTTCTGTGAAGCAAGTTTTGTTAAGAATGGATAAAAAAATTAAATATAGAGGATTTTTTAAAAAAAAATAATATGCAGATTTAGAAAAAACACATAGTGAAAATAAAGTTTGGGACTCACATATGGCCAGGTTCTGTACTTGGTGACCAAGTAACAGAGAAAAAGGGTTCTAGTAATTGGTTAACCATTAACAGCCCTATTTGTCTGAAAGGTGTATGAACTCAAGTTGATGCCAGATAATTTAACATCTATACATACGAGATCATTTATCATTCATTATTGTTTATTGTCCAATTTCTTGAATATAGCTCATGGAAACTTCATTTATTATTTTGTAATAAAAGATTGTATAGAAAACAATACTTTTTTCCCTCTCCGTCAGAATATCAGTATATTTGTCCTACATTGCCTCGTGTTGGTAGCGCAAATATATTATTACTAATCAAGGATTGAATCACTAAGACAGATTTTTTTTGGTGTAAGCAGTGCGGTAATTACATCGCTGCAAATAGTTTTTACCCATTCCATTTCCTGAGTGAAAAGATACATGTAATGAACATCGATCAATCTTCTGACTCTGAAAGGAATACAAATTAAACGGCGGGACAAACAAAGACCCTTAGGTATACCAGAGGTGGGATCAGGTGTCAAGGAGGGGCAAGCATCCCCCTGTTGACAAGCCGCACCCACCGTGGCTATTGATCATGTAAATAGAGCAAATGGGGGCCTCTGTGGCCGAGTGGTTTACGTGTTGACTTCGAATCAAAGGGTCTGTGGTTCGATTCACGCAGCGCCACTCCGCGGGTGGTTGTCCCTGTCTTTCAGATGAGACAGTAAAAACCGAGTTCCCGGTCCACAGTACGTGCTGACACGTTAAAGAACCATCCCTGCTCTATGGCCATAAGTGCCGAGCACAGGCAAAATTTTTCGCCCTTCACCGGCACACGATGACGTCGCCATATGAGAGAAATACTCTTGAGTGGGACGTTAAATAACAAAAAAAAAAAAAAAAACAAAAAAAAACCCAAAATACAAAAAACAGAGCAATCCGTAGTCAAAATCAGTTTGTGAAGAATGCCTTAACAGTTGGTATAAAACACGCCATACAGCATTCGACATGATTGCAGGATGAAACGGAAAACTAAACCGTTATAACGACCTTAGATTTACAAAATGTTGACTTAATCCCATGTATCGGCAACTTATTTGTCAGTAGTCTGCCTCTATTTAAAAACTGATCATTCACAGAACAAGTTCTTGTGTATCAAATCAGTTAAACAGATATAACCAACTTATGCAGCTGGTTATTAAATGTTGCTGGATTTTTCGGGCAGTTGACGTTGGAGAAGCAGAGATCGTGCCGTTTGTCAAAAAGTTGAGTTGTAAATAATCCACTATGGAATTAACATCAGTGTTCAACACTGTATCCAAGTGCAAATGAGGACGACCATGTAGCTTTATATCTAAATATAACTGGGATATGTTGGCTCGACAAATACACGAAAATGATTATTGTTAAAAGGTAAAAGGTACATGTATATATATCTTCATGCAGAGCTGATGGCCACAACAAATTTTTTTCTTCTAATGTAGAAACTTTTGAATAATCTCTGCCTCATAAAATATAAAACAGGTCAGCTGAAACAGGAGCAAAATTCTTCCCAATGGAAATTCCAACAGGCTGTTGAAATACCCAGTAAATATATTGCCAATGACCCCCGCATCTTTTTAAGATTAACATCATTAACATTAACTAGTAGATAAGATCAGAGAAATATACAAAATTAAATGAATATTTGACAATCACGGATCTCCGAAAATCTAGAGGAGGGATCAGGTGCCATGGAGGAGTAAGCATCCAGCGTTAACCGGTCAAACACGCAGGAATTCCCCAGTCAAATTCAGACGAATCAATGGAGGAACGTGTACTCGTTATGGATGTTAATAACAACCTTCTAGTTACATGTATGACTAAAACCCGATATCCGCTCACATACCGCACATGAAAATTGAATGTATCAAACTTGATATCAATGTTATAATTCTTCACGAGATAGTCAATCTAGTTTTAAGGAACGTGTCCTTGACTGAAGCAGAACAGGAAATGGACCCTTGCAGAGAGAGAGAGAGTCATAGCGCAGTTTTTGCTAGAATATCTCTTCTAGGGCCTCTTAAATAATGAAAAAAAATTCTTATTTCCTTTGAGATGTTTTAGCTCAATACATTGGACATGATCCGTTTGTTTGGTTGTTTTTTTTTGCTTTACGCCACACTCGACAATATTTCAGTCATATGGTGTCGACCATTTTTTATTGGTGCGGGAGATAGCCCGGTTATTTTCTGATCACATTTTGTACGTCGTCCGCCCGTGCCCCGTCTGTCCGTCAGTCCGTCAGTCTGTATATTTTGAAGATTCTCGACTTCTTCTTAAGAACCAATGGGCCAATTTAAAGCAAACTTGGCACAAAGCATCTTTGGAAGAAGGGTATTCAAGTTTGTTCAAATGAAGGGTCAGGCCCTTATCAAAGGGGAGATAATTGAGAAACATCAAACATTGGGTGGGTGTTTTAAAAAATCTTCTTCTCCAGAACCACCAGACCAAAAATCAATAAACTTAT
>JACSZP010014451.1:0-13589 GCA_016161895.1 Pinna nobilis | reverse complement strand
GCAAATGTAACAAAGTCTCCAAGTGCTGTATGGGGCAAAGGGTTAAGAAGACTTACTTACACAAGGTTATCAGAGCCTACAAGGGATCTGTTGTTAGTCCCATATATCAGTTACAAAGGAGTAATCATATGGTGCATATATGGTATACAGGCCTACGACACTTCCATTCTGCAGCAAGTATGTTGCTGTTGTATTGTTGATTAAAATTCCGATCAAGAATCTTTCATTTATATGGAGACGTCAATGTGTGCTGGTGAAGCAATAAATTTTGCCTATGTGTGGCACTTATGGCCGTAGAGCACTGAGGGTTTTTTTTACGTGTTGACACCTACTGTGAATATGGGACAAAGGTTTTTACTGTCGCATCAACAGGATAGGGACGGCCAATTGCAGCGTAGCTTGAGCTAGAACCCCTGACCTAATGATCAGAAGGTGAACGGGCTAGCCGACTAGGCCATGGCGGTCCCTGTAGCAAGTATACAATTACAGTCTAGTCTGCCTTAAATTGGTTGGCTGTATTATTGTTTAACTTTCCACTAAAGAAATGAAGGTTCTTTATTGTGCCAACACCTACTGTGACAATGGACCTCATCACTGGTCAGCCTAGTGTTTAAATTAACAACAGATTCAACTGCACTTTGAGGCTAGCGGAAATTTACAGTGGAACCTCACTATAAAGACCACCCACGTGACAAAACTAAAACTGGTCTGATTAGTGAGGTGGGCTTATAAGGAAGGTGAAATATCCAAAAATACTAAAAAGTATACTTAATGCTAATGGTCTTTAGTGTGGTCTCCTAATTAGTAATGCTGAAATGACTCGCACCGAAAACCGAAAATCGTGACTCTTACCTCTGACCTGAATTACTAGTTGCATAGTCAGAATTGAATCGGCTTCAAAAAGTCTATTATTTGACCATTTTACTTTGAATACTTTAATATATATAAACAACAAACAGTGCCTTTCACTTTTAGATTTATTACAATTTTCTCCTGAGTGATTAAAATTGAGGTCAAGATAAGATTTTTATATTATGTCAATAATAATTGCAAGGAAATTTCAGATATTTATAGCAAATCTATCATAAAAAACTTGAAGCGAAAAAACTTGAATCGAGACATTAAAATCGAAATTGAACTGCATTGGAGAGTTCCTGACTCATTGCAGCTCTCCTAATTAGTGGTCTGTAGGCAAGGTTGCACTGTTTATGGCTCACGTAGAAAAGGAGAGGTCCAACATAAAGGGCCTTGATATATATCATGTTTTCTGTATAATGTCCAGTCAATTTGTAAACTTTGATGTATGTAACAGACGTTATTGGTCTGGCTTCACATATGATTTAGTGGACAAAGTTCATTCAGATGTCTGTAGAGCCATTATTAGTCAGCTAGCACAATCTTGTAAAATGATAGATCAATTATGATTGTCTAGATTAGACACACAGTGAACCTTGTAATGATCACTGATTCATCATCTTATCCGGGCTTAATAAATACAGTAGATCCTCATCTATCCTGGTGCTCTTGTACTCAGGCAAATCATACTGATAAATGAAGAATGCAGATTACAGTAAAACCTATCTTGAGAGACCATGCCTTCTGCCATAAAAATGATGGTCTCTCATGACAGGACTTATTCATATATTTATTTAAAAACTGCTTTCTTATAAGTGGTCTCACATGACAGGTGGTCTCTCAAAACAGGTGTTCTCTCCAGTCAGGTTCAACTAGACTGAAACATACCATTTTTACTGACAAACACTGAATATCAAGTGTTTCTTTGGGTTATCCAATATTTGCAAATATTTTGCCATGTTGTTAAGATTGCAAAAAATTCAAAGAAAAACAAGAGGCCCGTGGGGCCTTAACGGTCACCTGAGTAATGAATTTGGTTGAAATTGGCCCACTGTTTCCTGAGAAGCCAAAAATGTAAAATCCTATAGTAACCCAATAGAAAATGTTAAACCCCAGGAAGGGACCAAAATTACCCAAGAGCAGGGCCAGAATGACCTTAGGGCCTTCTCTTGAACTAACTTGAATCTACAGCCCATAAGGTTGCAAAATTTGAACCTTTTCAGGCCCAAGGTGGGCCATTTTTTGACCCAGGGGATGGTTTGAACAAACTTGAGTCTGCATCACCCAATGATGATCCCTGGCAAAATTGGTTGAAATTGGCCCACTGGTTCCTGAGAAGAAGCCTAAAATGTGAAATCCTATAGTAACCCTATGGAAAATGTTTAACCCCAGGGCAGGGCCAAAATTACCCCAGGGCCTTCTCTTGAACCAAATTGAATATTTACCCCAAAAGGATGCTATATTCCAGAAATCAGCAGATTTGGCCTTGTACTTTCAGAGAAGAAGATTTTTTAAAGTTGCAAAATTTGAACCTTTTTGGCCCCAGGATGGGCCATTTTTGGACCCAGTGGGATGGTTTGAACAAACTTGAGTCCGCATCACCTAATGTTGATCCCTGGCAAATTTGGTTGAAATTGGCCCACAGGATTCTGAGAAGGAGTCAAAAATGTTAAAAGTTTACGCACGACAGACAATGCATGACAACAGATGGTTTGAACAAACTTGAGTCTGCATCACCTAATGTTGATCCCTGGCAAATTTGGTTGAAATTGGCCCACTGGTTCCTGAGAAGAAGCCTAAAATGTGAAATCCTTATAGTAACCCTATGGAAAATGTTTAACCCCAGGGCGGGGGCCAAAATTACCCCAGGGCCTTCTCTAGAACAAACTTGAATCTTCACCCCATAAGGATGCTATATTTCAGAAATCAGCAGATTTGGCCTTGTATTTTCAGAGAAGAAAACTTTTTAAGTTGCAAAATTTGAACCTTTTTGGCCACAGGGTGGGGCCATTTTTGGACCCAGGGTGGGGCCATTTTTGGACCCAGGGGGATGGTTTGAACAAACTTGAGTCTGCATCACCTAATGTTGATCCCTGGCAAATTTGGTTGAAATTGGCCCACTGGTTCCTGAGAAGAAGCCTCAAATGTGAAATCCTATGGTAACCCTATGGAAAATGTTTAACCCCAGTGCGGGGCCAAAAATGACCCAAGGGCCTTCTCTTGAAGAAACTTGAACCTTCACCCCATAAGGATGCTATATTCCAGAAATCAGCAGATTTGACCTTGTACTTTCAGAGAAGAAGACTTTTTAAAGTTGCAAAATTTGAACCTTTTTGGCCCCAGGGCGGGGCCATTTTTGGACCCAGGGTGATTGTTTGAACAAACTTGAGTCTGCATCACCCAATGTTGATCCCTGGCATATTTGGTTGAAATTGGCCCACAGGTTTCTGAGAAGAAGTCAAAAATGTTAAAAGTTTACGCACGACGGACGATGCACGACAACGGAAGTGAACGGATCGCAATAGGTCACCTGAGTTGACCTAAAAATAAGATATAGAATCAATGGATCCACCAAAATCAAGATCAGTTCAATTAGCATACACAAATGAAGATTAACTTGTTATCTTCTGCAGTTTGTTAATTCTTAATATCTACTCATCCAAATCTACTCTGTCATTTTGGGGGGTTTTTTTTGTGGCTATCGTGTCCATCTATAGATTTGTAAAAAGATAATTACGGTTCTGGTGGGCATTTTCCAAATCCTAATGGACCACTGTCAGATATTTTGAGTCTTTGATCAATACTGGTGTCATTTTATCACATAAAATGAAGTCACATGATAGAAAATACAGATTAGATTATACAATATCGTATGAAAATCCTACACCTCACAAATTTCGTCCAGACAACAAAGTTACTATTTTTAGCATATGGATAAAGCAGGCTCGAGTAAATAAGCACGAAACCTTATAAATACTGTAGAATTGTCTGATTTGACTAAGATCACTTTCCCCATTTTATTTCTATATCGTCAAATTCTACTTGATGAAATCCAAACATTCACACTGAGCAAGCTATTGTCATTGTAAAGGCTATACCGAAAAAAAGATTAGCTGTCAAATAACTGATACGAAGAAAAATATAGGTCATAACAACTTAGCGTCCACCAATACGATAAATTAATGATGACCATGTACATGCCACTATACTGATTTATGAGTTATCTGAGAAGAATGGATGATGAAGAATCAGGTTTTTATTTTATTGCCAAGCAATCACAAAAACATATGAGTCAGTGAATTCCGGTTTATTACAGCATCGTAACCATGGAAAATTAATAACTATAAAGTTATGAAAAGCTTCAGAGGGATGCCAAACAAAACATCTCAAGAGAAAACAAATATATTCGTCACACATCAAAATGTTTAAATCTTCAAAATGTTTAAACCTATGTATATACAGTCAACTCTGCAAATAACGAGATCACATGTAACGAGATACCGGTTGTTACGAGAAGATTTCTTTTCCGGGTACACTTTCCAGGCATTACTCAGCTATAACGAGATAAATATCTTGCTCCTTCAACTTCGTTATATGTGAAGTTGACTGTATATAAGATATATAAGATATACTATATTACATGTATGAAAAAGAAACTTAAATAAAAGTGAGTCTGTCAATCTAATTACAATTTAATATTCAGTGTGCTTTATATGTATAGATCTAATTAAACCCTGTTTAGAGGACAAATCCCATGACCTTTGTCAATAACCAATCTACAGTCATGGGACATAAATATTCGTCACATGTTTTTTTCTTCTTTGTTTTATATAAAACCAACGATTCATATATGCCCACAAAATCTAGTAATAAGAGCACATTTTGTATTTTTATATTTTTTCATGAAGTAAATAGAATTCGTATGTTGGCATGTCAAAGACCCTACAACTCGACTAAGCAGTGGCCCCAAGTGCTAAGCATAGGCCAAAACATAAAGCCCACATATGGCGATGTCTCCTTTTGAGTAAGAAATTGTCAAGTAAGATGCTAAACATCTACTGATGAAGCTACTAATGAATATCATATGGCAGCTCCCAAAACTCCACAGTAGCAAAGTCACCTTCAGATAATGAGGTCATAGGTACTGAGCCTGAATGGCTATTTTTACTTCTAAGCTGGATAAGGACATATGAACCAAGGTCCTTTATAACAGTATCTGTCAGAATGTTAAAAATTCCTCACCACCCAATGGTCCTAACTGCCAAATAGCCCAAAATTCTAACCCGCTCACTGGATGACACTTTCATCTGAGTGAAAGATTCTCAAGTGGGACGTTAAGCAACAACGATAACACAGTCACACGTCCTATACATATCACAACTATTGATGAATCGAATAATGAATATCTTATAACACTGACCATTAAGAATTATGAAAAATGACCGTGTACTTTTGTTATTCAGAGTTTGGCTTGATTTATACATATATATCATACCAGGAAATCGATTGTGGCATCATTGTACCACTTACTTCCTTACAGAACATGATGGATTAGTGAAATGACTGTGACAGGATAATTGTATAAATGTATCAAAAGATTCATATCACAGAGCGTATCAGAGAAATAAAACAGGTCATAATTCACTAAGACAGAAGCCAAGATCTGGAGCACTACATTATTGGTTGTATTATTGTTTAACATCTCACTCAAGAATCTTTCACTTATATGAAGAGGTTACCGTATGCCAGCAAAGGGCGAAAAATGTGGTCTATGCTCAACACTCATGGCCATAGAGGGAGGGCTGTTTAACAAGCCCAAACCTACTGTGACACAGGACCTTGGTTTTTACTGTCTGATCCAAAGAACAAGAAAGTCAAACATGGCGTGAAATGCAATCCAAGGCTTCAGATTGTGAACACACTTACCACTAGGCCAAAGTGCCTGCCATTACAATGTATGTCCATTAACAGTTATGTACGTCATTTGCTTGGCTTATTTAAAAGGAAAAGGTGAATTTGATGCCAGTTCACTTGCTGTAATGCAACTCAGATATTTTGTTCTGAGTAGGTCGGCAGGATTTTTTAAAAACTGTAAACTATATAGGCATATACAGTATATAAGGCAATGGAGCAAGTATTTGAGGACTGAAATAAAAAAAACAATTCCCAGAAAGACAATGAAAAAATTGAGTGGAAGGGTTCTGAGTGATTATGTCATCTTACAGCAAAACAACAACTTTTTATGGATGGCCTTTTTGTTTTCTACTGTAACACATTACAGTTGCCTGGAAATAACATGTGGTCCATAAGAGTGTAAACGATGGCATGAATTTATCATCAAAAAATGATTCGGCAATCTTTTTTTTTTTTTTTGCAACAAACATGTATATAGTATTTCAGCACATCCATCTATATTTGACAGCAGTCTGCAATTTACTGACATTTTCTCTGTGACAAATAGCAACCGTAGACGACCATCCTATCATATTGCCTCTCTATAAACACGCTCTGATACCTTATATACACTGTAATACTTATAAGCACTCCCTAGGTACTATTTAGAACATGTCCCTGACCCTGCTATGACCCCTGTCAGGCTTGAGCAGGTGCCTGTCTGAGGTAATCAGCTGACTTAATCCTACTGGACACTGCTAGTACAGCTGTGTCACTCGGGATAATGATAGATGGACTAACCATAAGATATGTTATGATAATTGATTACTGATGGGTTAGGGTTAGGATGATAATTGATTATTGTTGGGGATAATGATGAGGGTGACAGGAACATGTAGAGCTGAATAAAAACCAAGATGTGTTTGTGAAATATATTAAGAGTACAAAGCATTAGTTAAGGTCATAAGGTCAAGGTCACAAGGTCAAAAATTATGGTACCAACAGAAAGGTCTTGTCACAAGAATTACATACAGTTGAATCTCGAAAACTAGAAGTGCTTATTAAGAGAAAAAATCAGGACCATAGCTTTACTTCGAGAGATCGAGAACTTCGAGAGAACGACATTCGAGTTTTCAAGATTTGACTGTATATGAATATGAAAGCCCTATCATTTACCAATCAGAAGTTATGACAGACAGACAGATAAACAAACCAATGACTATATGCCCCTGAAATTGTTTCTGAGGGCATAAAAAATTAAATACTTAATATGCTGTCAAATGAGCATCCACAGATCTACACCTGGTTTTCTCAACAATCAATACTACATGTATGTACAGGTCATATCTAAATACCATAGCTACTGGACTCAATTTTAACCTGAGACTATAATGAAACTTATAATGCCATCTTAGGGGGGGAAGTATCACATTTACAAATAAATAAAGAAATAAAGGTAGTGATAATAAAACATACTAATAATATAAACTTGTATGTAACAAATATCTTAGAGACAAGAAATGTATCACATTTACAAATAACTAAAGTAATAAAGATAGAGATAATAAAACATACTAATAATGTAAATTAGAACACAAATAGAAACTAATACATCAAGTCTGGGTTATATGTACTATATGTACTTATATATGGAATCAATTAACACCAGGTAAAAAAGGTTTAACTAATTACCAGAACCCGGTTGCACAATGTACTTTTAAATTAACTGTTTGTTAGCCACTAACTACCCGGTATAAATTAAAATTTTAGTTTGTAATTAGCTGTAACTTGTGGTTGAACGCTGTCACAGAATTGTTTTGATAGTTAATTATGAGTTAACTCACAAAACTTTTATTTTAGAGTTACCACAACCACGAATTAGGCAATGAGTTAATTGATAGTTAAATTTAACGATGGATTAAGCTTTTCTGGAACTGGGCCCAGATGTTGAATTAACTTATTCCTGTAGTCAAATAGCTGGAAACTGAAAGAACTAGTGTTCACTCAATGACTTTACATGGAATGAAATAGAAAGGCAGTCCAGAAGTTTTGGTACAATTTGTTCTTTTTCAAGTTTCATTAGAATGTACAGGAACTTTTGTTTGAATGTGAGATGGAAAACTCTCACCCATAGAAATTTCTCAAGGTTTGCAACAGCCATTAGGATGCATTGTATACAAAATTATATATTATTTGCCAAGAGAACTTATTGGTAGAGTGTCTCAAGAAATTCTGCATAAGCCTACATGTATCTATAGACTGTGTATATATAGAATCCAGATTGTTTCTAACATGAAAAATACGGGAAGCGGAAATCACTAAATCATGCAGATGTGAGACTTCAAAAAACAATTCGATGAAATAGAAGTTCAGTCTCTTCCTGTTCTCTCAGGAATGCAATATTTCAGAAATTATGAAATGTATGATTAATTATGATGTTATAATGAAACATGAACATACAGTCTCCTCACGTATGTTTTAATTATTACTTGGAATGCAACTTTAAAGATACATTTGGACTCATTTTTCATCTTCATAGAATAATAATTAGTAAATAGCTTAATTATATCCATTTGTATACGATTCCGTCGTTATCTAGTGTACGACAAATTTTTGCTCAAAGAGTCCAAGTGTACCTTTAATGAACGACCACTTTATTCTATCGACTGTTTTCAACTTTTGATAAAGTTTGTATCAATCCGTCATTCACAACATATTTCATCTACATTTGTTACATTGTGCCAACAGTGTGACCTCAGAAGCAGAGGTAGAAACTTTCAATACGTCATTTCTGGGTACAGGAGCTCTTCACAGTGAAGGAGAGAAAACGTTTAGCAATCTTGCCACAGCAATAGAAGTTAATGCACTTTTGACTATTCATAGTAACAACAGTGGGAAGCTCGAAGTAAAAGCCGAACGTTTTGCAAAGCAGGGAATCAAAATTTGTAAAATTTATACACACAATACCTATGTGTTGTCTTAGAAAGTTCTTCAGACTGCAGAAAAACAAATTTTGAGAAATATCCCTGTATGGAATGTCTGATCTCTGCCCTAAATTGTGTGATGTGGGGATGAAAGCCATATGACCATGTACAATTACTGACTTTGGTATTTATCTTGTTCAATATCATGTTTCTTTGGACTGATATATCCTTACGTCACCCGAAACTAAAGTCAGTAATTGTTTAATTGTATGACCTTTTTAAAATTTGGAAATAAAAGAAAAATCTCAATTAAAATCCAGTATGATAAATAAGGATGTGTTTAGTGTTATAGCCGTCGAGCTGATGTGTGAAGCTGACTTCATTCAACAATGGGCTATGATGTAGCCCATTGTTTGTAAATATTGATTAAAACTAACGGCTAAACGAGAACTGGTTTTTGATTGGATTATCATGGACTTATCCAATCATATGCACGCCCACAAATCGGGCGCACGAGAGGGTGACATTATACAATTGTTGACTGGGTCCGAGGGCAACAGCAATTTTGTTGGCACCCGAGGTCGTGACTATTGCCCAACGCGAAATTGATGTTGCCCTTAGACCAAGTCAATAATTGTTTTGTTATATGAAACAATTTTTATTGTCTGGCTGTTGTGTCTAAACTTTTTCCGTAGGCTAGTTCAGCACAAAATTTCCGCGAGAAATTGACCATGTCAGTTTCGAGGCTAAACCCAAATAATAAATTGTCCATAGATGCTTTAGTATTTGTCGGACGTTCTTTTAGTATCCCCATGAGGCCTTTATAACATTGGACTGTCCAAGGACTGAAAGTATCATTGCTATTTGGATTTATCAATACAAATTGCCATAGTAACAACCAATCAGGGTTCAGAAAATTTATCAATCATATAATAAATCATGATGTCAGATCAACCCCAGAAATTCCTGTATTCAAAATACCAGTAGGTGTTGTTATACTGGTATGAGCACAATAACACGTGTTTTCTATGAATACTGTAAATCCAGTTTCATTTGCGAGAAATTAATTTTCCCGTAATTACGCGAGATCACTTAATCGCGAAAATAAAGTTCTCGCTTAATATACTAATCTGACATTGATTTGCACCATACAGCTTTAAATATTATACTCAATATACACGAGTGCGAAAATTTAGTGTCGCAAATATCTGCAAAGCTACCGATTCACCAAAATAAAGTTCCGCGAAAATTTCTGGATTTACAGTATCTTTTAAGTTGATTCACTACTTACCTCTGAGTCTAAAAATAGATGGCAGTGTGAAGCCTTCCCATCTCTCCCTGCTCTTCCTATTTCCTGTACATATCCCTCAAAGCTTCTGGGCATATTATAATGTATCACTCCTCTTACATCAGACTTGTCCAGTCCCATACCAAATGCAACTGTCGCTATGACAACTCGGAGTCGTCCAGACATAAATGCATTTTGAACCCTTTTCCTCTGTGCTGCTGAATGTCCAGCATGGTAACTTTCTGCGTCCCAGTATGCATAAACTTTCTTTTTCCCTGAAATACCAAGATCCATCCGTGAAACATGTACATATATGGATATGCCAATTTGGTACACAATACAGTAAAACCAGCTCTAGCAAGCACCTGTATAATAAGATCCCCTGGTCACATAAACTGTTATTCACTGTTCTCAATAGTGTCACTTCTGTACATATTAACCTCTTCACAAAGCCTACTCCCTATATAGACAGGTTTTCTTGTGCCCCAAAGGAGGTTGTTATACACAGTCGAATCTTGAAAACTTGTACGTCTTTTTAAGTTCACGATCTGTTGAAGTAAAGCTATGGTCCCAATTTTTTCCTTAATGAATTGAGCAAATTTAGTCTCGATCTTTCGAGCTATAATTTTTTTTTTATTTCTTGAATAAATTTCACAGTGCAAAGCTTAAAATACCTGTGAAATATCATCTCAATCTTTTGAGGTGCAATTATTGACAGATATTTTAATTATAGCATGTCAGAAATGTCAATTTTTTTTTGAATATTTAACCAAATAATGATTGATAAGAACAGTGTCTGAGAAATGGAGCTAACTTAAGGGTTGGGGTCGGCAGAACAGCTGGAGAGATATTGTATGTTAAAATGTTTGAAAACTTAGTCTCAAAAACTTGAAGTTTACAAGTGGTCCCGCGCACTTCAAGTTTTCAAGATTTAACTGTATTTACAGATGTTTCACTGTATACTGATACTATACTTACCCGATATTCCTGCACCAGTATGGTGGTCTTGTTTAAACATTTTTGTTTGTACCCTTTGTCAAGTGCAGAGAATTTTACACGATTTTTAGCTTGTTTCCAAAATTTTACATAAAAATACCATTGTGTCTCTTATGATTTCATTTAATAAAGTATTGTTTAAACTGATCCTGACCATTATAAATGTTAACATCAAAATACCAGGGAAAGTTCTCTTTCTAGAATTAATTTTGTCCCATGTGTGTTGATCTAGTATTAGGGGGGGAATGCTTGAACAAGCTTGATATTCCTTACCCAATGTTAATCTGAGACAAATTTGGCTGACTGTGACATTACACTAGTAAATTTCAAACAAAATTTGAAGCTAACAAGAGTAAGTGCTCAAGAAAAAACAACAGATTGATTTGACCAGAGAAGGTCACTTGAACCTTTGATTCATATAAACTACGGCAAACAAATACTTAAAGAAACAAGACGTGTTTGTTAAACACTGATGCCCCCAAATAACAGCTATTAAAACTACAGCAGCATTAGTCATACATAGGTCATGGCCACAAGATCAAGGTCATGAGGTCAAAAATCATGTTACCAACAGATAGGTCTTGTCAGAAGGAAAACACATGTGACATATTCAAGCACTATCACAAACCATTCAGAAGTTATGGTCATTGTTAAAGTTTACAGACAATCAGACTAACAGACAAACAAATAGACAGCCAGACGAATCAAAATGAATATTACTCTGAAAATTTGTTTCTGGAGGCATCAAAACAAACCTCACCTTTTTTAGGTCACTTGAGCTTTGCTCATGGTGACCTATTGCGATCGCTTTTTGTCTGTCGTCCATTAACTTTTCACATTTTGAACCTATTCTCAAGAACCACTGAATGGATCATGCCCAAACTTGATACAGGAGTTGTACGCAAGGTCCAACACAAGTGGCGTTATTTTTCAGGGCTGTGCAAAATTCAAGATGGCCACAATGGCCTCTGATTGGCTGAGACATTTTGAATTTCTTCTCAAGGTTTTTTCAACTAAATTTGCCAGGGATGAACATTGGGTGATGCAGACTCAAGTTTGTTCAAACCATCCCCCTGGGTCCAGAAATGACCTACTCTAGGGCCAAAAACGTTCAAATTTTGCAACTTTAAAAAAATCTCTGAAAGTACAAGGGCAAATAAGCTGATTTCTGGAATATTAACATCCTTTTCAGGTGTAGATTGTAATTTGTCAAGAGAAGGCCTTGTGTTCATTTATGGCCTTGCCCTGCAGTTAAACATTTTCCATACGGTTACTGAAGAATTTCACATTTAAGGCTTCTTCTCAAAAACCAGTGGGACAATTTCAACCAAATTCATTACTCAGGTGACCGTTAAAGCCCCTTTGGCATCTTTTTTTTTTATATGTATTGCCATCACAACATATTGATTTCAACAGAAAAGGGGTTTTGCATGCATAAAAAAGAGGTTCAACCGCCAACCCCCCCCCCCCAATCTCCAAAATGAAAACCTTTGCTGACGAGAGGTAAGAGACTAAATGTTCCAAATGCAGTACTCTAATCATATGTCTTATGTACCTACCTTTTTTCTTAGCATTTTTCTCATCCCAGTTCTCGCCCTTCTCATCTTTCAGACAAGTCCGTATCAGTGTTGCCAGTCTATCAGTTTGTTCTCGTCTTGTGCAGTAGATGATGATAGATTCACAGCTAGAGAATCGCTGTCCTTGTAACAGTCCAATAAGAGCCTGAAAATACAATTCAAATAATAAAAAGAGATTCTAGAAGGATCTTGACACCAACCATCATTAGATCTTTGATAAACTTATGACAGACCGTTCTTTCCCTTCTTAATCCAAGTTCTCGATTTGCCTTCAATAAATGGATCTCTACAATTTCAAATCCTTTGGAGCTCCATTTTTTTCTAATTAGCTCAAAAATGTAGTATACAAATCTAGACCCTAGGGGAACATGGACTCAAGATTTGAGGAAGATCCTTTCAGTAACTTCTCAGAAATGTGATAATGGAATTGATTTTTTAAAACCTGAGTTCCCCTTTTGGGTCATCAATTTCGTTTGGATCAATTCCAAATAATAGCATGCAAAACAAGATACAAAGGGGGACCTTCATGCAAGATTTGAAGAGGATCCCTTCAGTACTTTCTCAGAAATAGCAATGAGAAATTATCTTGATTTAGCATAACTAAATCAAATGTCTACCCTTCTACCAAATGAAAGAGTATTGTGGTGTCTTTTACAATGTTTAGTTCTAGAGTATCTGAGAAATAGCAATAGCCAGACTGACTCAAACCCAGAACTCCTCATCAGAAGTCAAACATGCTAACCACTAGGGCACAGTGGCCCCATATGTGTGTATGTAAAGGAATAACATTTCTAGGGAACAAAATTTTCAAATTGCATTAACCATTATGATATGTATGTTTAAGTTATCTGGACGCTTCACTTATCCGGGCAATTTGCTTGGGAACGAAGGTGTCCGGATTAATGAGAATCCACTGTACATGATATGTTTGTGTATGTATATGAATGGTTGTGTATATCTTTACAAATGTATGTTTGTGTATGTATATGAATGGTTGTGTATATCTTTACAAATGTATGTTTGTGTATGTATATGAATGGTTGTGTATATCTTTAC
>JACSZP010014447.1:0-12002 GCA_016161895.1 Pinna nobilis | reverse complement strand
GATTCCCGCAGCGCCACTCCGCGGTTGGCCGTCCCTCTTTTTCGGATGAGACAGTAAAAACTGAGGTCCCGTGTCACAGTAGGTGTTGGCACGTTAAAGAACTCTCCCTGCTCTACACCAAGCAGTGCCGAGCACAGGCAAAATTTGTCGCCCTTCACCGGCACTCGGTGACGTCTCCATATGAGTGAAATATTCTTGAGTGGGACGTTGAACAACAACGCAACAACAACAACATCACTTTATTTAAATGCTTTTTTTTCTTTCTTTTAATTTCCATTTATTTTTCTTCTCTTTTTCTTGATATAAACTTTTGCACTGTAAACAGTATGATAATTTTTAGTAATCATATGAACAGGGGAATTAACTCTTGGCTTGAGGCTTGATCCGGTAATCCGGATGATTCGTATATCCGGACGAATTGGTTGGTGACGAATGTGTCCAGACTAACGAGACATCACTGTATTCGAGTTCAATATAAGTGTGTTCCATAATATATTATTTACATACTTTGTCTTTATCTGTACTGTCAGATCGCCGGCCAGGGTTGGCCAATCGGAATATCTTCTTGAGTAAGCCACAGTCCAGCACTTTTTGGTATGTAACATTTGTGACCAGGCTATCTGTAGTCTCTGGTGATGATATAACTATATCTGAATCTGTCTCCTTGCTTGTCTGTTTAAATAATGCAGGTAGAACTTAAACACAAATTTTAAATAAATTTCCAGCAATATATCCACTAGAGAAATTTAGCTTTCATTTTGACCTTGGAATGACTTTTTTGTGAGGGAGGTGAAGACCAAAGTCATGCAAACAATTAAAGAGTAATGCAAGAATTATGCTCAACTCAATGAGTATAACCTAATGTAACATGTCCTTTCAAACAGAAAACATGGGTCATGAGCTGCGTCTTAGACCTTCTATATTTGCACATAAAAATGTATCATATATACAAGTTTTATTATCCTAGCTATCAAAAATAGGAAACCAAACTTCTGAACAAAAGTGTGGACACTTAGATGTTGCAAAAGGGTGATAAAATTAGGATTTTCTAGCGAAGAGGGCTTAAATCATTTTGAACAATAGTAAACAGAGTAGAACAAACAAACAAAAGTACTGCCAATGGTACAATATAGTTATGCCTGACAGCAAGTCCGGAAAACTATATGACCTACTCTTACATGTAAAGTAGGTAAAGGTGATCCAAGCCCAATGAAGTGCAAATTGGATCTGTTAACTCCATAAGAGGAAGGTAATATCCAAATTTCAGCATAGTATCTGTGTCCATAGTGAAAATTGCCTGGAAAATTGTTTCACCTACTCGTATCTGTAAAGTAGGTCAGGTTTACCTGAACGCGCATGAGTCAGAAAAACTAAGACTGTGAACGGACAGATAACGCTGTAACATAATATGTCCCTTCTTTGGTCGTCCCAATGTAAAAAAAATAGAAGAAGAACTAAATAACAAGAAAACAAACATGACATAAACAGTTTTTAAGATTCTATAATTACCTTATTCCCTCGTTTTTCCATAATACTGTGAGAAGCAGATGTATCACTGTCAGCGCCCTCTGATGTTAACAGAACATTCCTAACACCTGGACAGTAAGAGACAATAGTATGTAACACAGCCAGTGCACACTGCGCATGGTGTTCTAGATTGTTAGCATAAGTGGCACCATCTTTCATCAATAAATTTAACGAACTTGAAACAGATTCCAAAGAGCTATCGAAACTACTGGACTTTGCTGACGAAGAATAATCGGAGCTCGGTGGACTCAAAAGTGTGGAACCGCGCTCCACTGATATGTTTAACAGCTCAATATAGCGAGTCAAATAGTCATTTAATAAAGGTAAAAATAACATTGCACTCTTGTCATTATTTGTACACAAAGTTAATAGATCCCCTGATTCAGATATTGATCCGTTTTCAGGTGATGAGGAGTAGGAGGGACTCTCTAACGGCAGGAACGGGTCCTGATCACACATCATACACCGAATACCATGTGATACAAGTCTGTAACTATCTGCAGCCACCAAACTTTTTATCATGACTTTGTTAGGAGAAAGCCTGAAAATAAGGATAAATTAGATTAAGATCATGGTATGAAAGTTGTATAATTTTCTGATGTCACATCTAAGAATGAATCACTCAAACAGCAAAATCTGTGAATATGATGAAGGGTTGTACATTCTGGTATAGGCCTATGCTATACTGGTCTAAGACTAACTAGAAGAGATAACAAAGTGGATCAGAGCGACATGAATACCGGAACCTACACTAACAGAAACTGAATTCTGTAAAATGTTATTAGTGTAATGGGCATAACTATTTATTAAGAATAATCAATTCCCGACAAATATTAACTTGACATTCACGTTTCCTTACCAAATCTACATACCAAAATATAACTTAAATGTTCATGTATGACTGACAAAATGTACAGAAACTGACTAAGAGGGAATGAAGGAAGAACGGCATATGGGTAACACTATATGCCTTTGGCTATTTCTTATCAGGAGCTTAAAAACTTCTTAGTATGAACATTGGCACTAACAATAGGGCTATAGAAAAAGCTCCCTCTCACTCAGTTGAGTTAAACAGGAAGTATGACATTAGATCATTGTAAATGCACTGAAAAGCACTAACCTACGAGCAAGGAGAGGAGACAATAATTTGTTGCTGTCTCGATCAAACAGAAATTGATGCATGTCCATGACTGGAGTCTTTGAGTGCACCAAGGCCATGATTCCTGCTGAACATGGACTTGTGCTGCTCCCCATACCAAGTGATATGTCCACTTCACACTGCTCAAGTTTTGTCATCAGCTGTGCACCAGTCATTTGACCTGGAATAACAGAATTGTAACAATATGTGGTAGTGAAACATAAATCATATGAAATGTGAATTTCTGTAATGTTCTGATGAACAGAGATGGCATCTTATTCACAAAATGTAAAAAATGAAGGTTAAAACTTCTGATACCGGATGGAAGATCTTGTATTATAGAACAGCTGTATGAAATATGAATGTCATATCACTTACTGTTTAAAGGCCAATTATTTGCATAACAAATGAAAGTACTTGTAACAAGAAACTGACGCATAAAAATGTAAAAGAGCTAACCATTACTATTGTTCAGTTCAATCCTGGTTTGAGATTGTGGTTATGATTATACCATACATGATTTGCTTTAAACTTGTGCAATTTCTACATGTTGGAATAAAACAAATGCACCAACTGAGAACAAAGGTTTAAAAGGGAAGTACATGACTTGTATTTCAATTATTCCAACTGCAACTTCACAGACAGTTAAAACTGTTTTAAGTGAAAATTGGAAACCAACGGGCCCTGAGAAAGTTACCCATTATACACAGATTTCAATTATATGGAGGGTCTCTACAAAAATGGAAAACATTGATCTATCACATGATACCTGACAACGTTTGTACAGGATTAGTTTCTATTAGTGATGGAATAATGATGGAAGAAGCTACCCCAGGCTTATGTCATTTCCATGGGCTAATTAAGTAGTTACGTTCCATCAACATTGGAGTTACTAACATTGCACAAATGTATTTTGGTTATCACAAGCTACTTGAATGTTTTTTATTCTAACTAATCTCAGCCTTGTAACTTTCAGTCTACAGTAAAAACTGTTTATAAGATTTTCCTTCGGACACAAATAATTTAACGTTATATCCGGAAAACGTTATAAGCAAGTTGACAAAAAATTTATGACATTGTGTTGAGAGGGACGAATGTGAGTTAAATGGAAGTTAATCCTTCCATATGTGTATAGTCATACTCATAGTGTTGAATCTAGGAACTGAAAAGGGCACACAATTCCATATGCAAAAGGGCACTTATAACGCATGAAAATTGGTTTTGAGGGCACCTGCACAATAATATGTGCATTTATATCCTCCACATACTCATTTAAAATACATTTCATCGAACGATAATAGAACACCTTTTGCTTAAGAAACAGATACATTTAATAGTTTTTATCTTGTTCAGTCTATAAGTCCTAGAGTCATAGTTTTGGTATAGGAGAGGGCATGGCACTGACAAAAAGAGCATGGCGATTCAGAAAAAGGGCATGGCGCAGCGCCATGCTATGTTGCTTTAGGTTCAACACTAGGTCAACACCTGTGAGTCGATATATACTTTAGAAATACACATCAGGCTTTTTTTTCTCATGGCCAGGACACATCAGGCTTTTTTTTCTCATGGCCAGGTATTCCCTACGGTTGGTTGAACACATGTTCATGTGTTTAATTTAACATGTTTTGGTACTATTCAAACAAGAGAAAAACGTTATAGATGACAATATTATTACACTGGGACTTAAATTCTAATACGTTATTAACGAACGTTATTCCATCCAAAATTGAAGGAGTCAGATGAATGAGGTACAACTGTATATACAAAAGAACCCGAGCAATCATTACAAAAATAATTCTGATGAAGAAGCAAGTGCCCAATACATTTAGCACAGAACAACATGGATCATTTACCTCTCTGGTTCCGGATTTTTAATTCAAACTTCCTCTGCCTTCTGTTAATTGCAGGAGCTGCCAGGGGCTCTGTTCTCTCAACTGTCATTGTAGCTAAAATTGATGGAAAAGTCTGCATAAATGTTCAAATAAAACAACATATTTTTGTGAAATACTGACAACCCAACAAGAGATCAAACAGAAATACAGTGTAACCTGTTTTAAAAGACTGTTTAAGGGAAGATGCAAGTATGGTCACATATGGCAGGTGGTCTCTGAATTCAGGTGATTTTTATAGGCAAAAACCACTTTGGGAAATATTTATATAGGCCACATAAGGCAGGTAGTCCTTTAATTCAGTGGGTTACTAGGGCAGGTTAGACTGTACTATGTAGGCCTACTTCACACCTGTCAAATTTCAAAGTTAAGGTCTTGGTGAAAAAAAAGAAAAATATCAATCATGAACAATTCTGGAACATTTCATTTCACAACTCTTGATTAGCTTCATAAATGTATAATGTAAAACATCTTGGCTGACTGACGGTATATACCAGGTGGAGAAACAATGAACCCTATAACCAAGTACTTGTTTTTATTTCTACAAAAAAATCAGATGGGTATACTGTAAATCTGGTTTAACTCACAAGAATTTAATTTTGTGTAATTATTCAAGAGTATTTATTCTCAAAATCATAGATAAGAAATAAAACATTCCAACATGAAAGTAGAAAATGACATGGGCACCAATCCATAGGGCAATACCACAATGGCACGCCTCTCTCACTTTTTGAAGGGTGAGCTGAAAACAATTAACCAATTTCTTTAAAATTCATTCACAGTCATGTTTTATATAACACAGATATTTTAAATTTTACCAAAGCTCAACAATTTATCCTACAAACGATGAATTATGAGGTTTTTCAAAAACGACCATTTTGCAATGGAAAGTTGATTAACTCATCATACCCTGAAAAATGGTAATCAATGATTTAGGCAAATCTAGGTGAATAATTAAATGGTTGGATTTCTTAACATAAGCTGGATCAACATTATAAAAATGTACCTGCATCCTTGCCTAATCGGGAAAAAGGAACTACAGGTCGTTCTGTTTCTACATTTTCCAGAAAACTCTGTCGCGTTGGAAATCCTCGTCTTCCAGCAGGGGACTTCTCCTCTGGGAGGACTTTTCTCATTTTAGGACTCCTTGACGGACTACGTGTCATCTGGCTCTGTTCACCTGCCTCTGATCTCTGGAGTCTTGATTCTAATGTCTGATTTTTTTCTTGTAACTCTGATATATCTCTTTCTTTGAACTGCAGTTGAGTAAGTAGTTTATCATTTTCTATTTGCAGTTGTTTTTCTTTCTCCGATTTCTCCCTGTTCTGTTGTTCCACTGATTTTATTTTCTCTACTTTAGCAGAATTGAGTTCTACGTCCTTCTTACTTATATTGTCTCTTAATATCTTTATTGCACCCTCTTTCACAAAAAGCTCTTCTTTCAGAGTACTTTTCTGAAGATAAAAAATACCAAAATAAATTATCTGTTTAATCAAAGTTGTGAAAGAAATCTTGCAGTAGTATAGTTCATACTGAAGGAGAAACTATGGATAACATTTGTCCTAGAGCCAAAGATGGGTATTCATATAAAAAAATCTCAACTTTCAGAGTGAAAACGCATCAGCTTGGAAGTAATGAAATTCCCTCTCAAGACAAATTGTTTCTTTATCTATATCAAAGAGCCAGAAAGCATTAATTATATTGTTGTCTCAAGCCCTTTACACAAAAAAAACTTGACCAATTGTGATTAAATCTAGCATACTAAGTGTTCACAAAGAAACCAAACTTTAAATTTAATGTCACTATGTCAAAACTAGAACTGCCTAACAGGACTTATTACACCTTCCCAACCCTGTGACCTTTGACCCCAAAACCAATAGGGGTCCTCCTTGACTTGTGGGTAACCCACATATGAAATATCAACATTGTAGACCCACAGGCACTTGAGTTATGGTGCAGAAACCATTTTCAAGGAACAGTCATGTGACCTAGAACTTTGACCTTCCCACCCCAAAATCAATAAGGATCCCATGTGTGAAGTATTAACATTGCAGATCCACAGGTTATGATGCGGAAATAAATAGACAGACATGGTGAATCCAGTATACCCCCAACAACTTTGTTTTGATGGGGGTATATAAATTGGTATCAAAAGAAAAGAAATGCTAGGAGACAAACACATATGAAATACAAAAAACCCTATCACTTAACGTTCAAAATTTATGCCCAAGGTTGAATTTTTGCTAACAGAAAAAAAAACCAAACAAACATATGCCCCAACCTCAGACTGTAAAAGAATAAGAACAGTGTTCAGTGTTGATCTATTGTGGTCCTTTTTAAATATTTAAATAACAGACATAAATTATGACATTCTTACATCCTGTTGTAAAGTTTCCACTTGCTTTTTATATTTCTCAAGCTCTTCTTTCAGTTTATCAATGACTGGTGTCCGCAGAAATGAAGTGCTGAAACTATCCCCGGAGTCTGAGCTACTCTGAGCAGTTAGTGAGGGGCGCCTGGCAGACTGACCTAATGGTATCTCCATTGAAGAGCCTGAAATATTGTGATGTGACCATATAGCATGTATATTTGAATTTAACTGTGTTTAATTACTCAAGCTTCCTAATTTCTTAATTCTATTTTCTTTAAATGGAAATAATGAGTATTTATTTCACAGCAGGAGTCGCACGCTGAGGAGGGTACAGTACAGTATAACATGATTTTAAGTGTGACATTACTACATAAAGCCCTTACCACACGCTAGGGCTGCCTTTGAGGCCCCATATTGGATGAAAATGATGAAAATCGAATTCCTAAACCTTTAATAAGGATGCACATAAATTCGTAATGTTCAACATCGCACTAAACTTCACAACCAAAATCAACATAAATGTGTATTTATGCAAAAATTGAATAAAGAGATGGGGTAGAGTAATGCTTTTGGATTAAAAAATCATTATTTGATACTTTATTATGTTTCTGACATAACACTCTTACTAGATTTAAGGCTGGATGAACTTTGACTTGCTGTAGATGACGTCAGATTGGATGGGTATCCTGATGACCCTGTATTGGCCACTGAAGAAGTGGAGGAGGTACTGTCAGCAGTGTGTAAAGCTGGCCTAGGTCGTACAAAGATGCCGTCTCCACGTGGTGTCGCTTGAACGGCAGGAGGGGCAGAATTATATCTGGATGGTTTTGGTAAGCTAAGCGTTTTCCCTGGAGGTCCAGGGTCACTGACTGATGTCACTTTCATGGCTTGGGATTCCATGAATTCAATTTTACTCATGTTTTCCTGCAATGAACATTCAATTTATGAATGATTTATTGCATTAAATCTGATTGATGATTGAATAAGAGACAATAAATCTGCCAAAATTATGTTGTTATTATCCCTTTGACATGTATCAGTGTTTAGGATTACTCCAACGCCAGGAAAGTAAATCCAGCCTTAAGGTTTGATAGCATAGACGAATTTTCAGGCACTATGAAACGATAACTGATACATAAACCAACATGGTAGGATGCTCTCAACATGTGCTAAAGATGAGATGATTATTTTTTGCTGTGTATTTATCATAAAGTAAAATGCATGAATACAACAAACTGATACATTTTCTACTCAGATTTCTTTTTTGTTTTGTTTTTGTTTTGTTTTTTCTTTACACCACACCCGACAACCATTTAGTCATGTGGTGACGGCCAGTTTTTATTTGTGGTGGAAAGAACCCAGTTATTAATAAACCCTAGAAGAGACCACAGCCAATATTTTGTATGTAAGACTTATATTTCTACTAGATAATATAACCAAAGCAAACAAGAAATTTACTGGCCAAATAGATTATTCACTGACCATGGGAAGTGGACCGATGCTAATTTAGAGCCCTACATATGTTAGTTGGTTGGTTTTGCTGTTGTTTAAGTCCCACTTAAGAAACCAATTGCTGGTGAGGCTGACAAATCTGGCATATGTTCGCAGACCAGGGAAATTTCTTCACAAACTTGACATGGGTCCTAGGTTTTTACTGCCTCATGCAAAAGACAGGGACAGCTAACTGCAGCAAAGGCTCAAATCCACAACCCCATGATCAAAGGAAAACACACTAACCACTGAGCCATGGCCCGCCCCTCCTGACACTGGTAAAGTTATCATACTATACAAACCTGACTTAAGAAAAAGTCATTATCAGCCCATGTTGGATCATCTCCCATTCTTCCTTCCTGAAATCCCTCATCTGTTTTTCTTTTTTTAGAAGCTGGAGATTTATCTAGCCTGGAACTACTTCCATGACTTGGCCCAGGATTACTTCTCCCCTGTGCAGCTTGATTACTACTTGTGATCCCATGTCTTTGCGCTGTGGATCTATTTGCTTCTTGTAAAGGCCTGAAATTAAACATCAATTCTAGAGCATTCTAAAGTAGCGCAATGGAACCTGTGTTGAGAGACCAATTTTGTAAGAGATCACCTGTCTGGAGAGACCATTTATTATAAAACTTGTGAATAAAACCTGTTTTGAGAAACTGGTACCAACTTTCTTGAAAGACCACATTTTGATGACAGGAGGGTGGTTTCTCAAGACAAGTTCCACTGTAATATATTCAACTTTTAGTATGGTTTTGCTGTTATATTGTTTTATGTCATGCTTTAGATATTGTTCTTTTGGTCAAATGTTGGCAGACAGAGGAAAAACCCTTCCTACAAAATGAGCCCTTACAAAGGTCATCCGCCTACCAGAAATAACTTTGCAAGCTTTTTAATGCAATCGAAACTGACTGAAGCCAGACATTACAAGATTAGAAGTAAGTTTTAGACATATAGTTACTTAAGAGCTTGATGTCTTTGACATGATTTGGCAACAGGACACTCTGACAGAATGAGATTAAGTTATAAACCACATTCCTGTTTTAAACTGCCACTTTTATAGGAAAATATAAGATATTTAGTAACACTAGTACACACTTGTACACATATTTTGGCATAAGAGATATACACAGGGTTCATACCACATGGTGCAACTTAAGCAAAATACTAAACGTTTTACAATTCTGCTAAAAAATATTGTTTTTGGCAATTTTTTTTTTTTGCTCAAATGATACAATATATCACTGATTCTTTTGTGACAATCATAGGAAAATCACCTCTCTGGCAATATATTTTTCAAATGCAGGTAAATTCTGATCTCTTCCTTGCCTACTTCAAGTTAATCATGGTTTTATTGCATAAATTTCAATTGGCTCAAATAAATGCTACTAGGCTTATTTTTTTTACTCATTAATTTGAAAGCTTGTTGTGAACCCTGAAACATTACAGAATGTCCGATTCTTTATGATACCAATATCTATATTGGTGGAGGCCACCGTGACTGAGTGGTTATCATGCTGATCTTCAAATCGAGAGGTCTGGGGGTTCAAATTCAAGCCACACTGTGGTTGGCTAAGTCTTTTGGATGAAACTGTAAAAACTAATGTCCCCTGTCACAGAAGGTGTCAGCATGTTATAGAACCCTCCTTGCTCCACGGCCATATGTGGGAGCATAGACAAAATTTGTCGCCCTTCACTGGCACACAGTGATGTCTCCATATAAGTGAAAGATGCTTGAATGGGAAGTTAAACAACAATACAATACAATAATACCTATATTGGCCTTGTTGCTGTTGTTGACTACCTTGTTGATCCTCCAGGTTGTAAGAGAATTTTTTTCCTGGTTTGACACAGGAAAACAACAGGTTATGTGACATCACAGCCTACCGGTCCATCATCCCTCTGAATTCTTTCATTATTTCCTCTGTAAAAAGATAAGGTGATAGTGAGACATAGAAGAACGAATTACTTGTTTGTTATGCTATCTAAATGTACATGTACTTAATGTATGCAAGTATTTCTTTTTTACCTATAAAACTACCCTCCCTCCAGGGCTCTTAAAAACACATTTGCAGAAATTCATTTTTATGATATGTTTGAAGTTTCCTGATATAATAAAAGTGCTAATACGAAACAGAATGTTGGCATTGCCTATTGGAGGGCAAACCTATTTCTAGTGTTTCATGAATGAATATAACTGAGGTGACATATACAGTAGAGTCAGTCTAGAACAAATCGCCTTATAGCAAATTCATTGCTATAAGAAACAGGAATAAAATCCCTCAAAAGAATAACTACAGGAACATGTATTTATCTAAATACCAGTATGTAGTTGTTGTTTAACGTCCCACTCAAGAATATTTCACTCATAAGGAGACGTCACCATGTGCCGGTGAAGGACGACAAATTTTGCCTGTGCTCAGCACTGCTGGCCGTAGAGCAGGAAGGGTTCTTTAACGTGCCAACACCCACTGTGACACGGGACCTCGGTTTTTACTGTCTCATCCGAAAGACAGGTACCGCCAACCGCGGAGTGGTGACTGTGGGAATCAAACCCCGAACCACTCAGCTTGAAGTCGAACACGCTAACCACTTGGCCACGGAGGCCCCACCTGTATGTAGTAAATCCTGATGCTTAAAAGGAATGATGACTATAACGAAGTCAAAAGTCAATGCCCTTTGACTTCGTTTTAGACCACAACTCCACTGTAATACCAAATTACAAATAATCTGATTAATGAATGAATTAAGATATAATTATAAATCAACTAAAATTTCCTCATTGGTATTTATTTTGAAACTTTTTTTTTTTTTTTGGTTACATAATTGTTGAAACTATTAAACAATATTTCCGCAGTACCCGGTAAGTACATGTTTAGTTTTTGTTCTTTGCATGTGTTGAAAACGGCTCCGAGATGTGACTGGTTAGATTTCTCAATTTTCCGCCAGTTTCAGATGTCTCGTAATAGGGAATTGGCTGCAACGAAGAAGGGGCAAGAAATTTGAATTTGAACTTTTTATTGCAAAATTAAATCGGGAAGACTGATGATTTGAAATATGAAATCAACATTTTGGAATGAGTTTACCATGCGTTTCTCTCTTTCGAGAACACAACATCATGCGTTTCTAAATAATTTATTTAATAATGTTACTTCTGAAGGTTTGTGAAATCAGAGAATTTATCAAACCATAGTAGTGGTATCATGTTTTTAATTCAAAAGTTTCATCTGGGCATCTATCGGGTAATATTTTGAGAAATATAGATAAAACATATTTGATACTCAGAAACGCTGTCTTTTTCAGCGAGCTCATGAAGTGTTTGCATAATCTATAAATTTTGGGGACATTTTGTTGACATGGATTGATTTATCAAACATTGTCCTACTGCAACGACTTATTACTTTTTAGATACTGCATTTAGAAGAAAAGAAAACAACATGTAAATATACATGGTATCATCGCCCATGTTAATCTCCCGTAAGGAATCACAACATCATGCTATCTGGAATCACAGTATCGACGTTTCGATCCCATGCGATGAGTTTAGTAGGTGTTGTTTTAGACAAGTGTTAAGTGGATTGTTGTT
>JACSZP010014445.1:0-40162 GCA_016161895.1 Pinna nobilis | reverse complement strand
TATTTAACGTCCCACTTAAAATTCTTTCACATACACAGAGACGTCATTGTGTGCCGGTGAAGGGCGACAAATTTTGCCTACACTCGACACTTATGGTCGTAGACCAGGGAACGTTCTTTAACGTGTCAACACCTACAGTGACACGGTACCTCGGTTTATACTATTTCATCCGAAAGATAGTGACAGCAAATCCCGACATGGCTTTGGTCCGAACCCCAGATCTCACGCCAACACACCAACTACAGAGTGAAATATAGCCTATCAGATCGCACTAGTGACTGACCAACATTTGTCTGAAAACTGAGGTGTTCGACGTATTAACGGTTTAGAAATACCCTAGACCAGACTGGACCTTGGGATTTTTTTATGCCAGATTGTTATTCAGCTATTATCATAACTATCAATTCAACATAAAAACATTTATAAACCTCGAACCGTGTCTAGAATAAGTCAGCCCCCCCCCCCCCCCCCCCCCCCCCCCCCCCNNCTAGAATAAGTCAGCCCCCCCCCCCCCCTCCCCACATCAGCTCTTTTTTTTAACCGACACAAATGAAGATGAAGTAATCAAATATATTTGGATGTTCTTTAGTCCGGTAGAATTCTACAAAATTGGGTTACTCATCGTAATAAAATTAAGGGTTTATCTTTAATACGTGTGCACTGTTGTAAATGCATATACAGTGTTATTTATGTGTTTTATACTTTTTCATAAGTATGTTTGATTGAACGAATGAAGGTGTCTGTGTAGGTGGGTGTGCGTATGTGTATGCATTTTAATAAATATCCGTGTTGTCTTTATTGACTGAATTATTTTTATGTGTATGTCTGTTTTAAGGAATGAAGTGATAATTTAACACACAAGTCTGAGGTTTAAAGATACACGTTTCTTAAAGCGTGTTTGTATCACTACCATGCATTTGCTACTGTAGTCATCCATCTATTGTTTTCAGATTCTTTTAGAAATTTATAAATAACAAACTTCACCGATATTTCATTCAACTGAGTATAAGAAAACTAGGATAAGAATAAAATTTACACTATACTTTGGAACTAAATTCTAATTCCAACACCTTTACAAATGCCAGATGGTCTATATATAGACCCTTAATTAACGAACACAGCAGTTGGTCTCATTATATATGACAAAAATGATGTATAAATTAAGATTACGTCATAGGTCTCTAACAAATTTATTTTTTCGATTGATAATTATCAATTAATAGTACCTAATTAGTTGTGTGAAGAAATTTTGTGAACCGCCAACACGAAATCAATTCTTGATTTTAAAAAAAATGCAAGCCTTGCATTTTATTTTTATATTTCTTTTCATCTGGACTTGATGAATGAACTACCATTAGAAGCGTAGCAGCAGGAGGTAGATCCAGAAATAGGCCTTCGTTGTGTTTCACTCTTTTATCTGATGGTTTATTATAAATTTATCATCAATTCTATCATCATTTTTAACCATAAACGTTATCGTCGTCCTCGTCATCGTTATTATCATCAGCAGAGTCGTTATCGCCGTTTTCTCGCCATTATCCTTGTAATCACATCAATTTTTATCATTTAAATTTTAATCATCATAAATATATTTATTCATTACTATTTTAATTATCATTATTACCAACATCACCATCATCATTATCGTCATCATTATTAATGATGTATCACTAATAAACAGCAGCTACTTCCATACTTCCCTTTTACATTTGTTTCAAATCCATATCCCATGTTCACTAATGCAATCACGGAGATACTTCATCCTTGAAGCGAAGTTGTATCTACAGGTTTTCCAGGCTACTACATATTTTAAGGTTCAAAATTGTCGCTATCAAATACTACCAGAATAACATTTGCGAACAAAACTTATTTTGTGTCAGTTTTTTACCATCTAAGTATAGAAATGGTTCATATCACTGCAATAATTGTTAACATCAACAAGAAAAACACTTATAAAAGTGGCAATAGACAGTTCAAATAACTAGACGGATTGAATTTATTGACGAAAATAAGAATAAGTCATGGAAGTGGTAATAGACAGTCCTTATCACTGGAGGCACTGAATACATCAGCAATAACAACAGATACAGAAGTGTTAATAGACAAGCCATTGACGAAAATAAAAGTCATAGAAGTGGCAATAGACAGTAGTCCGTATCACTGGAGGCACTGAATGCATCAACAATAATAACAGGTAAAGAAGTGGTTATAGACAAGCCATTGACGGAAATAAAAGTCACAGAAGTGGTACTAGACAGTACGTATCACTGGAGGCACTGAATACATGAACAATAATAACAGGTAAAGTAGTGGTAATAGACAAGCCATATCACTGGAGGCACTGAATGCATCAACCATAATAACAGGTAAAGAAGAAGCGGTAATAGACAGGCCATTGACGAAAATAAAAGTCATAGAAGTGGTAATAGACAAGCCATTGACGGAAATAAAAGTCACAGAAGTGGTACAAGACAGTACGTATCACTGGAGGCACTGAATACATCAACAATAATAACAGGTAAAGTAGTGGTAATAGACAGGTCATATCACTGGAGGCCCTGAATACATTAACAATAACAAAAGATATAAAATTGGTAATAGACAGGTCATTGACGAAAATAAAAGTCATAGAAGTGGTAATAGACAGTTTATATCACTGGAGGTACTGAATACATCAACAGCAATAACAGTTAAAGAAGTGATAATAGAATGTTCATATCATCAGACGCACTGAATACATCAACAACACTATTAGGTATAGAGGTGGTATAGTAAGGTCATAGACACTCCATGCCACTAGAGGCACTGACTACATCGCCAAAAGTAACAGTTTTAGATGTGATAGAAGACATGACATCTGCATTGAATAAATCAACAACAATAGCAGGTACAGAAGTTCATGTCACTTGAGGTACTAAATACATCAGCAAACTTATGAGTTCTAGAAGTGGCAATAGACAAAAAATAGGTTAAGAAATGGAAATAGATACTCCATATTAGTAGAATGACTAAATATATCAACAAAAATAATAGTTATAGAGGTGGTAATAGACAGTTCATATTATTGATGCAATCGAGTACATAAGGCAGTCTTTGTATGTAAATAATAGTATTTTGGAAACGGATAGTGACTTGGATTTCGATACAGTGTCGACTTAAAAAATAATGTAATATCTACGTCTAGCTCTATTTTGCCTTTCAATAGTACATAAATCTAATCCTTGGTCCTTTGATAAATTCTTCTACTTTCTTTGCCAAAATAATGTTCAGGTATCTTTACTTCTCTTGATTTTTATATTTGTTTGCTATAGTCACATCGATTGTTTAACGTTTTTACACATTGATTTTTAATACGGATCACTCCGTTTACTTGATCAAAATATATGGCTCAAGGCGGATGTAACAGGTCGACAGTGGCTGCTTCTCCTCCTAGGCACCTAATCCCAACTCTTGTGTGTCCTGGGGTCTGTGTTTGCCAAACTCATTATTTTGTATTCCTTATAGGTCGATCATTTTTCACTACTTTTACTTTGTCATTTGAAAAGATAATAACGGTTAGAAGATACGTTACGTTACGTTGAATTCTGCATTTTAGAGGGGTGAATCGAAGGTAAACAAACCTTCACCTGATCCGTATACTTTTTAAAGATATGAAAATGTTAGGCTGACAGTTTGCAGTTCCGTTTGCGCAATATTTCCAACTTCTTGTTCGATCCTAATCGTGTTAGATTTGCAGATAAAAGTTCTTTGTTCAGCGTCCTGCTCTAAAACTAGTTGGTGTCTAAACAGTCCAGTAATGTCTGGCACTATAATCATATAGTACAGATTACGTAGCATTTTCAAAATCAAGAACAACATAAACAAATAAGTTCCGTCTCTCTCTCTCTCTCTCTCTCTCTCTCTCTCTCTCTCTCTCAGGGACAATTGTCGACTTTTGTTTTTTATTTTTTTATATTATTTTTGTATCTTGTATCGTCTTAGCCTACTACAATATAACGTTTCATTACAGAGAGTTACTTATAACAGATTGTTTTGTTTCCGGCACAATAGGAAGCACTATATAATGATTTCCAACAGGGATATATACAATAAAATAGCAACAACTACTGGACGAAATCATGAAATGTGGCAAAACAATGACAATTGTAAACAGTGATTGTCTTTCCGTTCTGCAGCCTCCGTATCTTTATCAATGACAAGATCATTTCTTTGGAGAAGACGAAAAAGACGTTGCTGGTCGATATCTAATAAAAATGTCCGTGACTGCTAGAACCTCAGTCTAGCCAAAAGTAATAATTCTCCATCGAATTGCTACCTCCAAATGTCAGACATCAGAAAAAATCCTTTGTCTTGCAAATATCTGACAATATCTAATATAGATCTGTATAATAAGACAAAATAGACCAGGCAAAGATTTTACGTAGCCAAGTGAAAGAAAGTCAGATTTATAATTGGCTGAGACGCTGAAGTTGAGAGAATTCTTGGGTTTTAATGTGTCCATCCCATCTGACTGGCGAGGACAGAATAAAAAAATAAAACACTTGGTGGCAAATCTGTCTTAATTTTTCAATAATCATTGTGTCTACCTGAAAGGCCCTTCCATCTATGTGAGATTTTACTTATTTTTGCAAAATTATGGTGGCATAATGCTGATACAAGCGTCAGACAATTTTGTTAAAGGATATGTCATCTTTTCTATGTACTGTAAAACCAGTTTATTCGCGAGAACTTTATTTTCGCGTAATTACGCGATAGCTCTTACACGCGAAAATAAAGTTCTCGCTTAATATACTAACAAGAAATTAACATGTACCATACAACATAAAATATCATACTCAACATGCGCGAAAATACAGTGTCGCAAATAATTGCAAAGGTAATGATTCGCCAAAATAAAGTTCAGCAAAATTTTCTGGATTTACAGTAGTTAGGGGTCATTCATTTGCTCGGTACTTCTCGTCAAAATTATGTTGGCATCAAGCGGATACAAGCGTCAGACAATTTTGTCAAAGGCCCAGGTATAATTTCTATGCAGATAGGGGTGAGTCTTTGCTCGGCACCTCTCGTACAAAGAGCATGAAATACTAGTAGCACCCCTGTAAGAATCTAACCCTTAAGTTCCGGTATAGTTTCGGATACTCTACCACAGAAGCACCACCGGCGTTCTCCTTCAATATCGGGACTAATAAAATTAGTCCATACTTTGCAGGAAAATTTCAGCCTCGTGTCAAACATTTGTGGTTTTTAAGATTTTCATGGCCAAACATAAAGTCATGATCAATGAAAAGGGGGAATTGAGATATTAAGAGGACATTCAAAATCATTCATCGAGCAACCATTTACCAAATTTAAATGCAAGATTATATTTCACCCCGATTTGAAACTAGGATTTATTGTGTTTATTTTGATGAACCGAATTCCCGAAAAAAGAGACACTTCGATCAAATAGTTAAGTATCTTTTAATAACAATGTTGTCTACCTGGTTGATTTGCAAGTGAGGTCACACTAAATTTTTGACACAAAGTAATCGTGACGTTTACTTTTTCAAACATTACATTCAGCACACTAGTTTAGATAAAACATGATAGATATTGTGTTTGACTTTGATTAAGAACGAGGAATTATTCAGTGTTACATGTTTACAATAACACTAACAGGTCTTTTTCTTAAAGGAGAAAATCCGTAAAAAACAGCGAGTGTCTTTCGCATGAGATATCCGTGTCATCTGAAAACAGGGCTTGTCATCGCGTCCTTGACATCCAATACCATCAAATATAACAGAAACTAGCTCATAAAGACCCTTTGGATGAGGCTGTAAAAGGCGAGGAACCTCACTGCTCAATAGTTGTATATGCCGAACACAGTAAAAATTGTTGTTCCTCGACCGGCATTGGTGAGGTTCGTATATGATTGAGAGATTCTTGATTGAGACTTTAATGTACAATACATCCAACCATTAATAAAGATTAAAGGACACAACTAAATCAGTTTTTATTTGGAGGAAGACACTGCATACAAATTGTCATCCGCACAAGAGGTATATTTGGGACAGCAAAACGAAATTAGAAGAAAACGAAACAGACTACATGTATTTGAAAAGGAAATCATATGATATAGATAGTAGCATGACTGACTGTTGCTTACCCTTCCGAAGCACCTGAACTCACCCCCGTTTTTTAAGTGGGGTTCGTGTTACACTATTTTTAGATATAAGTGTATTTGTGTATTTCTGTTTGTAATTTTGTCTCCTTTTTGCTTTGGCCACGATTTTGTCTGTCGTTGACTCATTCTATTTGGAATGTCCCATGGTATCTTCTATTTCACCCATTTTATACACAACATAATATCCAGCAGAAATACAGAATGAAGACAAATATTTTTAGTAGCAAGAAATGATTTTTCTCCATTAACAAATCTCATTAATCCAAATGATTAAGCGTTTCCTGGCGTTGATCAAGCATTTGAAACAAATTATGATTTTGAGACATCGCTGATTGTCTTAATGATTGCATAACTTGTCATATGTCATCCATACTAGCTATTATGACGTCAGAGATACATTATACAGCAGTCAATTACCTGCGAGGTGTTGGTTGATCAATTGCAATCTAATGAGATATGTTCGAAATTAAAGATTTTCTTTACCCAAGGATATAAACAAAATTATTTCAATCTTGATATGTTGAATTTCTAATAATAGACTTAGAATGAGACATTTGATTTACAGGATCATCTCTGACGATATCAGAAAGATGTTTATATTACGGACAAGATAATCATATTCACAACGTAAATGTAGATGGTTTTGCCAATCTTCTTTCGGTTGTTTGATTCTAGTGTTCAAACCATCATTTATTCTAAATAAAACAATTTGCATTCTCTTAAGACAGGTTGGCTTGTCATATCTTTGTTTAACCTCCCATTCAAGAATCTTTCACTTAGGCAGAGGTCATCAGTTTTTATGAAAGGCACAATACTGGGCCTTTGCATGGCACTTATGGTTATTAGACAGAATGGATTCTAGAATGTGCCGGCACCTACTGTGACACCGAAATTCGGTTTTGACTATTTCATCCGAGGGGCAGGGGAAACTCATCCTTAGCGCTGCACAGATTCGAACCCACCAGCGGGCAAACGCGCTATCCACGGAGCTCTAACGGCCTCCCTATCTTAAGGAGCAACCAATTCATAGAATATGCATGTAAAAATAGTATTCTCGAAGACTTAAACGACGATTGGACCTAAACACTGCATGGAAACGGTTAGTGCAATCTCTATCGTGCCAATTTTTAAATGCAGAACCTAAGTCACTTCAATATATGAATATGTGAAGCACATTGTGCTGAGGGGCTAAACTACTTTCTATTCTGTCCTAATGACCCTTTTATTAAAAGACTACCTATTTTATGTGACTTAAATGAGTGACTTCCAAAGCGGAGTCCTTCTATTAAAAATCTCTTGAATTTTGATTCCACATGTCATATGTGACCGTTTTTATACCTTCTCTTCAACAATCTCTTAAAACGGCTTAGACTGTAAAATCAAAGTTTTACTCTGAAGCGTCTCTCTTTGAATAGTGGCCATGTTTGAATTCCTTTGTTTGAGTGAAAAATGAAATGCAAGCTCTTGACCACAAATTTTGGTTTGATTTCCTTGATAAATATGTTCATGGTAAGACAAGTGATATAAAGATTATATAATAGAGAGTGCATCTCTATGATGTTATTTTAAACTAAATAAGTTATCTATTCATCTACCTATAATATATATCATAGGCCAAATCTAGCCAGTCACGTAGGTGGTCTTAATACCGAGGTTCCACTGTAGTTACATACCGACGTACATTTTCCTACCTACATGTATGTATGTAGGTATGTATGTATGTATGTATGTATGTATGTATGTTTTGGTAAATATGTGTGTACAGTCTACCTGCTACAAGAGGCGGCCCAAGGAAAGAAGAAGAGGTCATTTATGACAGGTTGTCTCTTAATTCAGGTGATTTATACACACAAAAAACTTTTGAAACTATGTATGTATGTATGTATGTATGTATGTATGTATGTATGTATGTTTTAGTGACCTCTGTTTGTCCAGTGATTGCATATACGGACAATTTGAAAACAAAAGACTATATGAGTAACTCTTGTTCAGTGTGTAAGGGGCAGATGTTTTATACACCCCTCTAGATCCGCCTAATAAATATGCTTGGATTGATGAAAATTAGAGTGATATTTAGAGTGTTGATATTGATCTAAATGATCGAACGGCTGTTCAGCTGACGGATTTTTGCTTTTTTGAATGGTCGTTAATTCAAACAAAACAAAGTCTCCAATTAAACATTGAACCAACGGACAAGTCAAGAATCTTTAGTACTCAGCCTTTGATTTTAAAAATCTGGCCATCTTGTGACAGGCATATAACTCAATATTACAGGAACCGCTTCTACATTATAACGTACATTCCAAGCATTTCTATCGATTGAAAGCTACATGTGAATAAAACCTCGAGCCAACATGGTATCAGTAATGAAACAGATACCGTAGGCTTTCTCCTTTATTTCAACAAATTGTGCTTGTCTTTAAAGTAGTATGAAAAGGTTCTACTTACAACCCGTGGTGATGATGAAAGCTGTGGACCATTGTTACCTCTCACTCGTGATTCTTTCTCCTCACACGGACATCTTTTTCCTCCGCAGCAGACGACTGTCACCACGCGCGTTTTTACCTATACAGAATCTCTCTGAGGCAAAATCAATTAATCAGGTGACCTGCTATTTCTGTCGTCGGAATAATACCATCCCGACAAAGAATAGTAACAGCATAACGCCAGTGCATCCTTCTGGTTAAATAACAACTCGCTTCCCAAGGTGTCGTTCGAATTTGTGGAATCCGCGCAGGGATTTTCTATTCAATCATGACGGGAGTAGCTGGATTTACGAAAGTGACAAAATGGTGGACATCGGTGGTATACATTATAAATCCTTGTTCAGACTCACACGTTTGATAATGGCTTCCTCAGTCTGGAAATCATTGGAGATTTACAAAATCCATGCCAGCACTGGGATGTGATTACCACACACGCCAAGATCGACGGCATTTCTTAGCAAATACCAATCCGATTTTGTTGAATTAAAGAAATATCGTTACAGACAGTCAATTAAGGAGATTTCCCGCGATATCGAAAATATCTCCCAGATTGCAAAATGCATAAGTATATAGTTCTACATTTGATGGGCATTCGGTTGGTTGTATTCAGAGTGATTGTATTTTGGAAATGCTAAAGGAATCGAAGCAAGTATGACCTTTTTATCATATTAACATCGACCGAAAGTGATCAATCTTCTGAAAATGGATTTTATAAAACAAGCTAAATGTTCAGACCAGGAAATGGCATATGTCCACGAATTTTACGTTCCGTTCAATCTCAGACAATTCGCAAAGTAACTTATGAAATGAAAATGTCAAAATGGACGAGAGTTCCCATTACATTACTCCGGAGTTAGAAATTTGGCTGATCGCGCCAGACTTATAAACAACATAAAACACCATATGTATGAATTTCTAAAGTGTCGACGGTCTTGTTTATAAGATATCGAAGGCAGCTCGCTCTTGGTATATAATTATACTATGATGGTCTGCTCCCTGGTTTTGATAAAACATATTGAATATCTCTGACTGGTCATAACACAAAGAAATTAAGCCACAACTTGATAGACTCTCTGCGAACTTGTATATTTCTATGCATACATGTAATTCAGAACTACTTACTCAATATGAAAAAAATGAGGTAGTGAATATTTGTCTTCTAATTCTACCATCTATCTATCTTTCTTTATGTCCGACTGTCTGTCTGTTTATCTATATTTTTTACCTCCCTCCTTCTATCTATCTATCTCAATATGAAATAGACAGCAAGTGAAACATAAAATAAGAACGGCAGATAAAGAGAATGAAAGAGAAAAAATAAAATTTCCAATTCAATATTATTTTTACATTTGTTAAATAAAAGTCCGTTTGAGTTGATAAATGAAATAAATATTTCAATAATTGAGTGATTTTTTTCTATTCTTATTATTTGTTTTTATTTTTTTGTTTTTCTGCACGTGGTTTGAATGAAAACAAACAATTTCATACTTAAGTTGTAATTAGAAAATCAATATAAACCTTTTTATCTATATAATTTTGCATTGATTATGGCTCATACGACAAGGAACCATGGAAAATAGATTTATACATTTGTTTTTATTTATTTCATGCTAAGATGTATTTAAGAAAGAAGCACTTGCTATTATTTTCCTTTCTTGCTATTTTTTGTCATGGTAACACATTTATTTGGAGATTTTGAGGCGCAGCATCAGCTTAGGAAAACTTTCATTACGTAAACTAAACAAATACAATGTTCTTAAAATATTTCATTTTTACAATTTTTTTATATCATCACAAAATGAGTTTGAAAGAAAAACATCTTTTTCTTGGCTCATCAAAGGTTAAATTTACAAAACAAAAAGAACAAAAAGAGTAATCACCATAAAACAACAAAACATAGAAATTAAAATACATGGTACCCTAAATGAATTGTTCATTTTTATTCCTACCTGAGTTTAGAGTTCACAATTAGTCATCAAATTAGTCAAATTTTATAGGGCTTCAAAAACGGGCTCCTTTGCCCTTTTCCCCAGTTTTAAGGAAAAAAAGAGGACAAACAACAAAACAAAAAACGTATATAAACCATATTCAAACATGAACAAAAAAAACAGCTGTTTTGCATCAAAACACAGGTGAATGAAAATCGATGGCCTACAAAGGGAAATATATTGATGGAGTGGGAGGGAGGAATAAATGATTTATCTGGGGGAAATCTGATACAACTACCGGAATAACAAACGGATTTATTATTCCCATACCTCCCCGGAGAACAAAATTACCCAACGGGTAATTATGTTTAGCCATCTACGATAATACTCAGGCAGTTACGATAACAAAATTTAATCTCAGGCATGTGAATCGCAAGCAGCGATACAAAATTGATTTAAAGGCTAATAAACAAACTTATTGTATTCTCTCCAGGATTAAACATGTTCTGTTTTCTTAGTCCTCGGAGTGTTTAAATAAGAATAATGTTTAATCTTGGTTGTAGTTGATGTGAGAAAATCACAGGGAGTCGAACTTAAATGATAAATTATTTTCTCCGAAACTGTGCAGATAAATTTAATCAATTAACCAATCATCAGTTACAAATTAAATTGACACTTCTCCGAAACTACCATTTTTCAGATGAGGTAAGAATGTTGGGATTTTATGCGTTACCAATAAAACAGACGACAAAACATAATACAATGATGCATGCATTCGCGCGCTTTATGGTGGCAAGTCGATGAGTTATCTCCATTAAGGTAAAAATTAAAATTGCATATGCTCGCTATAATGTAATTAAACCATCGTTCTATCCACTTTAACGCTTGAAATATGCCAGGCATGTTCAAGAAGGATTATACACAAACATCCAACCTAGCAACCGAAACATAAAAAATTTTCAGCACCAAATCTTCACGTTTGTAGAATCCGTATTTATTACATTCCCTTTGTTTTTTTTTTATATTTTTTTTTTCGCTTTGACATTTAGACTTCCTCTTATTCAATGAAAAATAGATTAAATTACTATGAAATGCTATTTTTCTGTCGTCTATTTACATAGAGATTGTCAAACGCCGCTATGATTCGGATAAAGAATTTTAAGTACCGTTAGACCCAATACACTTGAACTTGTATATAAAGACGCCAGGTACACAAAAACATTTGACAAGATCATCAATGAGTCGATTGGTAGGTTGTATTGTTGTTTAACGTCCCACTCAAAACATTTTCACTTATATGGGGACACGATCGTGTGCTGGTGATGGGCGACAAATATTGTCTGTGCTCGGCACTTATGGCCGTAGAGCAGGGAGGAATCTTGAACGAACCAACATCTACTGCGTCGCAGACCTCGGGTTTTACTGTCTGATCCGAAAGACAGAGGTGGTTTGGGCCCTCTAAAACAGAAGTCGATCATGAGTGAGTATTAATTTGTTGATTTGTATGCAAATGATACAAACAAAAGTCTCAATATTATAGCTCTACTGTTCCAATGATGTATTGTAAAGTTAAGTAAGATAGGAAATGGATTTTCAAAATAAGCAATGGAATAGAGCGAAAGAAGAATATAGAAAAATTGTGGAAATTACAGAAATGCTACGGCTTTGAGGTATGAATACAGAAGCAGATTCTCTGGCACACGTGTAACTGAGAAACATTTCGGCATACATCATTGATGAACAGACATTTGTGTTTGTTGCTGACGTCGTTACAGTGTACTCTGCTATCGAAACTTGGCGTCACGCCGGAAAGTTCTTAAAAATGAAAGTATCTCTAAACCATCCGATTGGAACAGATATAGGTTGTCTAAATTTTCAAAGTTTTATCTTAATTTACAGGTGGGTGTTTTAGTCGATTTCACTGACCGTGGGGATCCACCTTAAGGCAAGAAAAGATACTACCCTTTCAAAATAAGCATCTAAGCATCTTTGACAAATGATGGTATAAGCCGGACCCCCTCTAGATCTGCGCATGAAATAGCTGAATAGTAAATCAAACTCAAAGTCGTGCATGTGTTATAGCAATTGTGGATGATATTTTAAAATTTTGCCAGAAAATAAAAGTATGTATTCAACGGTTTACTTCATATCTTCCGGTAATATAAGCCTCGATCTAAAATATTCATATACCATTGATTTGCTGTTACTTAATACGATGAAACATACGAAGCATGTAGGTTCTTTTTTCTGAAGTGTATTTAGGTGAAACATTGACTTCAACATGAATTCAGTACTTCATAAGCACGTACCAGTTTGAACAAGCTAAAAAACATTTCCGTTATTCTATGAAATCTGTCTAAGGCAAAGTCGATTCTTTATAAAATGGGTGAAGTAGACGATACCAAGGGGCATTTCATATTTGGTAAGTCAACGACAGTCAAAATCGTGGCCGAAACAAAAAGGAGACAACATTACAAATAGATATACACAAATACACTTATAACTAAAAATAGAGTAACACACGTGAGTTCAAGTGCTCCGGAAGGGCTAGCAACTCCTGCTCCGCGGGTGGCACCCGCCGTGTCACTATATTTCAAATCCGAGAAATTGTATAAACAAAATCCAAGTAGTAAAGTATAATTTTTTATCGTCACACTTTTTTTTAATTTCGCGGTTGAACAGCTTCAAGATTTAAGATAGCGCTCTTCAGTATACCGACGCCTAGAGTGACACAGGACCTCGGTTTTACTGTCTCACCAGAAAGAAGTAAAGACAACCGCTCTCGTCGAGCAGACTGGGATTTAAGCCGGCTTCAAGGCCCTACAATTAAATTACAACAAAGACAAAAGGTGTTTCCGAGCGCAAGCAGTCGGACGAAGCATGAGCTTCACATCCCTAAGGTTTTGGCTGTTTCATCTGAACGCCCTTGATATTTGCGAAGAAATTCAAGGTGCCGCCTCCTTTGTCTCTAATTCATATTTCATGTTTTTATTTTTATTAATTTTTTCTCCTGTTATTGTGGTTGTAACTGTTTGTTTGCAGTAAAGACTCTGACCGACCTACGAAAGACAATTTCAATCGCTTATTGTTCCATGCATCCCAGAAATGCCACAAAAAACTCCCGTTATTCAGTAGGGGTAGATCATGATAGCCAGTCACAAAGGAAACTTCAAAGGACATGTACATAGGAGTTTACGGCGATTTCTCCTTTTGTTTAACCAGAACTCTCACTAATGGATAAAAGAACTTCACTATAACTATAACTTCAAGACATAGAACCTTTTTTACGTAACATATAGATCGGTACATTGGCAATCGACTAATAAAAAGTCGAGTGTTAACGCCATGTATATGAGCCGCGAGAGTTACACATACACAAACGTAATGTTTATTGAATCAAAAAATTTCGAAATAATTGTTCTCGGCAGAGCAGTTACATCAATGAAAGGAAACTGGAAGAAGAATCAATTGATAGTCTCAAAATAAACTTCGTTACGGGGATAACCAGAACTGTTTATTTTTTCTTTTGAGGTTCACACTCTAGAACGTATCGATCAGAGTTAACAAGCTCTTGAAATGCCATTATTTACTTTACGAACATTAGAGCGTATTCATCACCCAGAATAACGAGTATTAACAAAATCATTACGGACCAAAACGAACACGTAATACTGTTTGAAATTTAACAGACACACTTAATGATGCCCATTTTACGCTATAAAGTTGTAATTTTATAAGTGTTGATGCAAAGTGCCTCTGAAATTTATATTTCCATCGGGAAGACCCACAGATTTATATTGAAAGAGATAAACTCTGAATAGAAAAGCAAGTTCCGGTGATTGCAATGTTTTCTCTTAGCAGTTGTAATAGAGTCTCGATTTGTCATCGATTTTATTACCAGAAACAGATGAACTAGATTTTAAATAAAAAAGATTTCATTGATGAAAAATTATTTGGCGAGGTGACCATGAATATTGAATCTGGAATAGATTTTATCAGAAGTACGTGGGATAAATCAACTTACAAACTAGTGGTCTTTTTAGGAGATGAGAAGAATTTTTCAGTAACCTAATTATGAAATCAGAATAACATAGCACATGCACCATTGTACCCGAATGATTGCCAAAATTAATTCAAAATTAAATCAACAGAATTTTTCATCAGGTAAAGTCGGACTCGGGGTACGCCCACACTCTGTTTGTGTTAGCGCATGCCTTTGCAAAGTGGTATTACTATTCAATCATTGAGTACAGATATGCCTTTTCAGTATAAAACACATATCAGATGGAAGAGGTGACTCTTGAATTATTTAAGATGATGTTTTTCTTGAGTATGAATTGATAAACCATAGAATTAATGTTAAGGTTTTAAATGATAGATTATATAGTAAAAGTTAAACTTTTCAACAGAAGTTTAACATGTTTTTTTAATTCCTAAAATAACAATAATATTCCCCTACAAATGGACATTGCATGCTTCTATAAAGAAAAAAAAATACGCTTGAAGGAGAAATGTTATCCGTTCCTTATTGAACATATTACAGAGAGGTTGATAAGTAAAATACAACCGAATGATGATTTTTCAAAATTATTTCTTTTTTCTTTCTTTTATTCATTTATATATTTATGTATGCATTTCTCTAAATTTTCATTTTCTTGTTTCTTAATTTATGTATCCATCATGTAAATGTAATGATTTACTTATTATTTTTATTTTTCTATTTATCTATATACTCAATCATTAATATAGGATAGCATTTGTTTATCTGGTGTTTTTTTTCTTTCCTTTATCTATTGATCAATATAATTATTTTGCTATACAATATATATCGTCTTTTTATTTCAGTATTCAAAATACGAGATTTTTTTTCTAGTTTTCAATAACAATGCCCACCGAATTCTTCAGTCAGACTGTAAACCTAATACCTACTCAGCCAATTTCGTACAAAATGCTGTCAGTTTCATTTGATTTCATATTTCACTAGAAAAAATTATAAGTTTTCAGTCATCGAAAAATAGGACAAAGATACTGAACAAACAAGGTATATATGTCTGAAAATATAGAATGTTGACATTTAAATGATATTTAATAACTTTTTATCAAAACCTTTTTTTTCGTTTGATCTTTGTATGTTCAAACAGTAGCGTTGTTTATTACTGTCATATTCACCGTAATTTATCTATTTTATATTTTCAATGTGTATTTATCCTGTTGCTTAACGATTTTATCTATCAATGCATTTGTTTGTATTTCTTTTTAATCAATTTACTAAAAAGCTTTTCCATTTATTTGATTATTCTCGTCAATGGATTTTTAGAAGCATATATTAATATCAAATTGATGCAAGCAGTGTGTGCAAAGGTGTCTTGATTATTCATTGGTCAAAAATTTCGATTACCTATATTTTCTAATTCTTTATTTTAAAAAGATAAAAAAATAAAGTACTAGTTAAAAAAAACGGTGATGCATGTAAAGATCCAATCAAAATAGATTTGAATTCCAGCGTTCTTTACATTAGAGGGCAAATTCGTCATCAACCAATCAAATTTTTACCTTCAGATATTAAATGTTCGGTAGTCATCGAGGGTATATAAATACACACAAGAAGGTCTGAACTAGCTCATTAGATTTAACCTATCGATGGCGTTTCGTCAGATATTTGTGAAAAGAACAACTTAATGGAATTTCAAGTAGATTTATAAAAGGTTATATTTAAAAAAAAACTATTAACTCCAATTTTACATGCGTCAAATGTATTCATGCATAAACTTGATAGCCATTAATACTCATTCACAGGAGTTCGTTGTTGTAGTCATATAGAGAATTTTCTTAAATTGACCATTAAACTACATGAACAAAACATTCACGCATGCATGTTATGAATTTTGCTTTGTTAACATTATTAAAAGCGAAAGAAATCGAATGAAGTTAATGAGTCCACTGAGCCGTATTAAAACACACGAATACAGAATCGGATAAATATCGTTTACGACTCGTATATGTATCTATATACAAATGGAAATAAAAAAAAAAACATTACATAAGATAACGAGTTATGAAAATTCCTTTCATTATTGAATGAAAAGTGTTTTAAAACATGCACTCTTTTTCTATATGAAATTTGCATTGACTGTTTATCAAACCTGCTTCAGTCTATCGATTTCATGATTGTGACGTCATAATTACGCTGATACTTCCTTTTTTCATTTACAAGAAAAGAAAAATAAGAGAAGAAGAATAAAATTGCAAGATGAGTAATCTATGTTGCGCTGATTTGATTTTAAGAATTTTACTACCCGTGTTTTTGATATGCTATGTCGGAATCTTTCGTACGTTACTCCGCAATTCTTTGTTTATTTTTTACGAAATCATTTATGCATTGCTTTTTAATCTTTTGCGGTTTATTGAGTTTCGTATTTTTGGCAATGATTTATACGTTATATTACAATATTTTATGCTTTATTGAACAAAAACTTTGTACGCTTTTCGCAGTTTCTTACGTGTCATGTCGCAATTCATCAGTTCATACTTTGTGTTTGACCTTTTATTGAAACTACCTTTGATAAATAACAAAATGATATTGCATTTCAACGTGACGTTATGGAGATTCTGCGCATTAGATATCTCGGATTTTTGCGTATTGGTACTAAGCGTCAGTTCCAATTATCTAGGTAAACTTTAATGATTACCATGTACCTATTCCTTTATTGTTATAACTTGTTTCATTTGACGAAAGCTGTCAGACTTGAAGAGCCTGTAGTATATACACATGTGAACTTCAAACACTCATTCTTCGGTTTGTAAATAAAATTAAATGCTCTGCTTTATTTTATGCAACTGTTTTGTTTCATAAACGCAGGTCACTATAATACTTTATATAATTAGATGAAGGGTTGTATAAACACAACTAATAGTCACTGTTTAAATAAGTAAATGAGTCCGCACAACATCAGCAAACTGACAAAAAAAATAATTTCAATAGTTCTCGGGGTTGAAGGGGTACGTAAACGGAACTCACCGTCTCTGCATGACTTGTACTTCCGGTTTTGGTTTTACGCCACCCTCTATGTTAAGTGACATAAGAGATTCTGCCCTCTCAAAAATAGCCAACTTCTCTAAATTTGCCATAACAGGTCCTGCGATTGATACTAATAAAACAGGATAGGTGAAAATGTTAAGAACGGCCAGGTGTTGAATATTTTACGTAACTCTCACCTTAGGCTAATTAATATACATATAGCGTCACAGTTCATTAGAATGCATACGCATTAACCTAAGTTTACATACAAGTGAATGTTCTAGATTAGAGTGAATTAGTAATTCCTAACCATCCTCGACCAATAGAAAGTACGTGTATCAAATTCTATGTGTACTGAGAGAGAGAGAGAGAGAGAGAGAGAGAGAGAGAGAGAGAGACCGAGAGAAGTCGAATTAACAACCTGATAAGAAATAGACATTTGTAATGACAAATCATATTTAATTTAAACAAGACCAATGTTAAATTTTACTGCCAGAGTATGGACAAGGACGAAGGGGGTCGTCAACTTGTTTGACCCTACATTTCTGTCTGTTAAATTACCGTTCGAGATTCTATTTGGACCACAGGAGTTTACGTGCTTCAGCCTAGATATTCATCAACTCACAATTTCTTCCAGTTTTATGACGATGATTCACGCAAGGAAGAAAACAATTACTTTACAGTAATCAAAACTATTAGCACTATTTAATTGCATATGTTTTATTTGATAAACTCTCTAGCACTTATGCATATCATTGATTAATTGCCTTAGATCGTCGTAGACCTGTGCTTACAAACTTAATATTTTTCGGTAGTTCATGTTACTGTGAACTTCTTGGAGTGCTATATAGGGTATTACTATATCGGTTAATATTGTTTTCTTTAAATGTGACTGTTCAAGAAAATTAGATACCTAAAAAGAAATTGATAGGTCAAAGATTCGATGCTCATCTTTATGTGTTTTCCTTAACATTTTATGAAAAAAAAACTTTTATGAACACGACTACTCAAACAAAACATATGTCATTGGTTATTTCTGAGAAACTATTTTTCTTCTCACACATAGATACATTATCTTTTTATATGTTTCGTCATCTTATCTAAAAGGGAACTTATAAACACCACTGTGGAATGCAGACGCTAGAGGAACACAACATCTCGAGATTGTCCTAACTTGGTGAACTAAGGTTTTTGGGTTACACAAAATTATTCCATTGCATTCAGGCAAAGAACCTAAAACAATACATTACTAGTTTTATTCAGGTAAGTTTTCCGTTGTTAGTGTGTTCACCTTCAGCTCTTGAGGCTTTTGGTTCAAATCCATTCATTGGGCCGCTTTCGTGGAATGGTTAGCGTGTTCGACTTCGAATCGAAGGGTCCGGGGATCGAATCCGCGCAGTGCCAAGCTGCGGTTGGCCGCCTCTATCTTTCGGATGTTTGTTTAACGACCTAATCAATAATCTTTCAATTATATTGAGACGTCACCGTGTGCCGGTGAAGGGCGACAAATTTCGCCTATGCTCGGCACTTATGGCCGTAGATTAGGGAGGGTTCTTTAACATGCCAACACATACTGTGACACGGGACCTCGGTTTTTACTGCCTTTCCGAAAGACAGGGACTGCCAATCGCGAAGTGGCGCTGCGCGGATTCGAACCCAGGGCCCTCGAAGTTCGAAGTCGAACACACTAACAACTCGGATACGGAGGCTAACTACAACATGTAAATTTATTTATCTCATTTATTAAATCTACAACATCTTTACAAAATTTTGGGTTGTTTGTATCGATCACAAAGCCTACAAATGAGTGTTTTTAAGAACATTTACCGACACGTACATGTATCTCTAAACACAAAGCACTATCTACTACAAAGGCAATCACCAGAATGAAATACAGTTTACGTAATTTCTACATAAATAGAACAAACATGCGGTTACGAATGAGAGTTCCTTTCTATTGAAATAGATGGGAACAAGGGCGTGTATATATTTACTCAAGAATGAATATATATGCTCAGACAACAATTTCATTAAACCTTGCAAAAACATAATTATTGTCCACTTTATAGACCTTTAATTATTATCCAAGTGATTCTCTTGCACCCGGTTTCTCATCAGAGAAACAGCTGTGGATTGTTGGTTTAATCGTTGATCAATGTTCCACAAAATAATATTTCACTTATAAGGATATATCACCGTGTGCTGGTAATAGGCGACACATTTTGCATATGATCGGCACTTAAGGCCGTAGATCAGAGAGGGTTCTTTAACGTGCCGACACCTACTTCGACACGGGACCTCGGTTTTGATTGTTTCATCCGAAAGACAGGGATAGCCGATCGTAGTGTGGCTCGGATTCGAACTAACGATCTTCCGACCAGAAGTCGAATATGATAAGCATTAGACAACGACGATCCGAGCAACAGCTGTGAATTGCCTACGAATCTGCAATCTATCTGTAGCTATAAGTAACTGTATGGGAGTCCAATTGTTGTAGGGCTCAATTATTGCATCAAACGTATGAAAAAACTTCTTAGAATTTCAATTTTAAAAAAACATTATAATTACCAATAAATCTTTAAATAATTAATATATTCAATTAACATATGTCTTAACATGAACAATGGTAAAAGCAATTTGTTGACCGCAATATGTGTGATAAACTTTTGTCGACAAAGGGTATCTAAAAGAATTTACGCAGTAAACAAAGATAAAATTGTAGGGATTCCTTCAATGGCATCGAGTGGTTGAAAAATACTAGCTACATTTTGTTCATATTTTAGAAATATTTCTAACACATCAGAGATAATAGTGAGGGTTATCGTAGATTATTTCAGGGAAATAGAAATCGCGCAGGTCATATGTATAGCTTTCTAAACTATATGAATTAATAAATGTCATATCAATAACCTTAAATATATTTTGATTCAATATTGTATGATTAGACCGTTCTCACATTTCAATGACAGCAGGAGCGATTGTATGCACTGACGGGTTCCGAGTACTTATGATCGGAAGCATAATCGAGAACTAAATAAATATGATAACGTGTTACCCCAGTGGGTTCCGAAGAGCTTGGAACATTTCAAAGAAAAGGGAGAGTAAATTGTACATGTATGAATAAATGCTCAATAACATGTCTCGTCTTTTATTGAATCAATTTAATTCTTTGGATTTTAAATGAACGTCAATAATTAGAATATAAAAGTAAAACTTCTTAAAAATTCATTTTTGCCTCAATTGTAAATTCTCAAAGTATTGATATTCGCCTTCAGTCCGGTGATAGGAAAATAAATCATTTCGTTTAAAAGAAAATAACACAATATACGGTTTTCTGTCCGCTTTGAAATGGCAAAGACTACATATATTTCTGTTATAATTGTATCCAGATTAAATGAATAGAGACAGGTGCTAGTTCTATCGCAAAAATTAGACTTAACATACGCAAATACACATGTATGCATGTACATGATCAAATCAACTGTAATACACACGAAAAGCATCCAGGGAAGCAGGCTAGAGTGGTCAGCTAATGAAAGGTACATAGTCAATATGAAGCCGTGCCATGTGACTGAACAATACGAGGGAATGCTCGAGTAGACGACTCTAACGAAAATAATTTCAATGAAATACGACAACGTTAAAAATATTGACAATCTTTTATGTTGACGCATTAGAATAACACAATGATCCAAATTAATAAATATCAGAATCTGATAATTGTGACCTAAAAATAATTAATAATGTAGCAAATCCAGAAAGGTGAGTGCAAACAAGTTATACAAACCTTAGGTCTGATCAAACATATCTGAATAAACAGTTTGTAAAATTAATTGGCAATAAATCGTTATATCTCGGTGCAGAACAAATAGAGTCGCCCCAGATGGGACTACAGCTGAGATACGGCCTTCAATAGTAATTCAAAACGTATTGGTCCCTGCTAAATCCAGGTCAATTTAGTAACATTCGGAAAATCGCTATGAGTTAAATTCATATGGAAAGGTTATATAAGACAATGACAGAAGTTGAGTCATATATTTGTCCTGGTAACAGTACATGAACTTGATAACCGTAATTTTTTTGTATTGCATTTGGGGGGGGGGGGGGGGGGGGGGGNNGGGGGTTAAAACGTATTGCCCACGAGCAATACGCGAAAAGATGCAGTAATAGACCTGCACAGAATAAAAAGGAACTTTATTTATGATATTGATGTCAGGAGGCAAGGTGTATGAAAAATGCGCTGTCAAAATACTCATATATCTAAAACCACTTCTGTTCTCCAACGTGGGGCACGGATCTTCATTATAATGTAAAGGTGATGACAAATAAAAAGAAGATAATAAGAATTGAGTATACGATGACAACAAACATTGAAAACTAAGAGGCGGAATCCTTTAAAAAGCTCCCTCAATGCTGTATATATACTTATATTACCGAAGTTTTATATTAACTTACAACCACGGTTAGAATTTGAATTAAGACACAAAATTGTATTTATTCACTATGCAACTGGTTAACAGTTTCTGTGTACAGAAAAGATAGTCACATAGCAGTATTTAAACATATAGCATTATAGTTAATACGTGAATAGCAAGCCCTAAGTGTAGGCAAGAAAACTGCCTAAGAGCTGAAAGATATAATTTTCGAAGAGTTTTTGAATTAACACGATAAATCAATCGCTTACGTTTTTATTTTCAAATACCCGGTACACACTAGAATTGATACACGCATGATGCGATGTACGAAATGTCAAAAAGCCACTAATATGAAATATGTACTTTATCTCTTTTTTTGATGATGCATTAACCCTTTGTGACACATAATTTCAGGATTTTTGTCTCATTAGATTCAGTGCATCTTCAGTTCTTTTTATAACTTAAATTGCATAAAGCAGACAAATACTTTTATCAGGGAATTGTGATTCTTAAATATTGTGCTTTATGTAATTGGACACTACATCCTCCAGTGTCATTTGTAATAACAATGGTTCTCTGGTACTGAAATCATTATTCTTTGCAACAAAAAAACCCTCGAATTATTGACTTAACTCGCATACTTTCATCACATTTCATAGATATAAACTGTTCCAAAAAGTTTAGTACTTGCGATCACATTTCATTATAAAACTTTACTAAGTCACTGTTAAACAACACTCCATCATTAACATTGATGTTCTACGGCATGTGGTTCAGGAAAGATAACTCGTGTCAAATCGATTCTCATAAATCAATACTAACAATCCTACAAAAATACAAACAAACGCGATACTTTTGTGGAACGTTTTAGGACAAGTTCTATGTTTATAGACTTAGTTATATGGTATGGATTGATAAAACAAATATCATGTGTAGTAGTTATTGACAGGTTTGAAAGGCTATTATATGCGCCCAAATAATTTTCGAGTGCCATTAAAATGAATGGATATTGATTCGTCTGTTATTATAATAACTTTATTTGATGGGAATTTGAATAATTTATATGAAATGCGATACACGTCGTCCGTAAGTACTCACTTCCGCCAAGGACGACAAGACATTGTTATTAAACAGTAGGTTGCTTTGAGGTATCAAAAGGGATTTAAATGTATTCTTATTGCGTCTTTCTTTTTTAAAGGAGTGGGGGTAATTGGTTTTTTTGTATCAAAGACATGAGCGGGTGTGAGCGGTCGCCAGGGGATGCTTACTCCTCCCAGGCACCTGACCTCACCTCACCCGTCTAGGGGTCCTTGTTTTGTCCTCTTTATTTTTAATTCTTTACATATATTATGAGATCTTTCATTGTTCGATATCTTTACCTTTTCACAAGTCCTTGTCGAAATTTCAGAAAGAGATGTTCCGCATTCGACCTTTTCCGGTTCAGCAGATGAGGAAAAAAAAGTTATGACCCTTTGTCAGGGTATGTCTCTGCCCGCTTAAGATCATCTACTACTCCATCACTAAAAGTGTCGAATAAATGTCAAAATATGAAGCTCGCTAACGGAAATCGGTGGCAGAAATAAATGTTTGAGTTGCGCGATAAGCAAACGCATAGCAACAGCAGCATGAGTTCTTTTCTTTATTGCTAGAGAATGGAATTTTAAAACAGTTGCAGGCTATTCGGACTCTCCCTTTAAAAAAAATCCGCATTTCACAGGTTGGTGATGTAATGGCAACAAACATCGCTCGACCACACAACTCCAAAGCAAAACATAATGAAAAGTTTGGCAAATATGGACACCTCGATATGCCGGTGGTTGGATCAGATGCCAAGGAGGAGTACGCATTCCTTTCTTTGGGGTACTTTTAACTCTCTGCTCAATGATACTAAGCAATAATAAACTTTTGATTTCTTCACTAGTTTTCGACAGCATCTGTATACAAGTGAAAGACTCTAGAGTTAGACTTGTACATTTAATAACAATTAAAAAGTGAATTAAGAAAATTAAACAGTAAGTTTGCTTCAGGACGCTTAGACAGGAGAATACAATACCATGGATAGTCTTTGCTTTTCCTGATGTGGTTAAGGAAGAAAGGTCTGCGGAACAATAGATGGAATAGGAAGGAACAATATATCGAATAGGAAGGAACAATAGATCGAATAGGAAGGAACAATAGATCGAATAGGAAACAACCTCTATGTATATAGGAAGAATGTTCAATCTCCGCTAATTTCCTTGTTTTTGCCTTATGCCACATTCGAGAATATTACAGTCATATGGTGGCGGCCAGTATTTATTGATGTAGGTGAGAACCAACAACCAGATGTACCCAGAAAGAAACCACCGGCTTTCTGCAAGTACACTGACAAACTTTCTCACATAATCAACTTACAGTCTACCGGGGCTCTAACAAGCGCTGACTAGAGGTGACAGACTGAGTGGTTTAAAGCTCTGTGTTCTTATCATTTGGCTACGGAAGCCCAACTCTGGTTATCATTTGGCTACGGAAGCCCAACTCGGTTATCATTTGGTTACGGAAGCCTAACTCCGGTTATCATTTGGCTACGGAAGCCCAACTCCGGCTATCATTTGGCTACGGAAGCCCAACTCCGATTATCATTTGGCAACGGACGCCCAACTGCGGTTATCATTTGGGTACGGGAGCCCAACTCAGATTATCATTTGGCTACGGAAACCCAACTCCGTTTAACATTTGGCTACGGAAGCCCTTTTTTTTTGCTTATCATTTGGCTACGGAAGCCCAACTCCGGTTATCATTTGGCTACGGAAGCCCAACTCCGGTGATTTCAGTTTTTATCTGGTTAGGATAAAGTAATTATGGAACACATGTTCCAAGTAAACGAATAATGTTCAATTGGCAATTAGCAAAAAAAATATGGTTTCTATCATCGTGCAATTCTGAAGAATAGGTAATGTGATAAATGCAGAATTTGTTCAGTCATCCAGGCAGTCATTTACTTTAAAACCAAATTAAAAACTAAGAACACATTTATGGTTCCCTGGGGAAAACATGGTTTAAGATCTAGGTTGGAAAGCTGAATAATTGATGAGACAGTTTATTTCTAGCATATAGGATAATTTCCTGCATGTTACACAATGAAGTTTATTGACTTTGGAAACATCAACAACGAGTTTTCTCTCTTACTGCGCCAGTCGTGTTTCGTTTATTGACCTGCTAAATGTATTATTCTATATTATCTTGTTATTGGTTTAATCTTGAGATGAAAAGCGTCGCATATCTCATGTATAAAAAATCAATTGGACAAATGTAAACATGACCACGATCGTCTCATATTCTGTTTACTTTGGCGGCATCAGATTTTTTTTTCTCTTATCTCTTTAGTACGTCGTGTACGTTATGACGTTTGTTCTATAATTATGATTTCATTTAGTCTAGATGTACCGCAATCTTTTGGGCCGCTGTGGCCTAGTGGTTAGCGTGTTCGCCCTCTGGTCGACAGGTCCGAAGTTTGAGCCCGAGCCACGGTACGTTACTGATACCCCGTATCACAGTAGGTGTCGGCATGTTAAAGAATCCTCCCTCTTCTACAGCCATTAGTGTCAAACATAGACAAAACTTGCCACACTTCACCGGCACATGGCGACGTCTCCATAGAAGATGAAAGATTTCTGAATGGGACGTTGAACAACAAAACATTCAGCCGACAACAATCTTTGATGAAGCAGCTATTTCTAATGAGGAAACAAATCAATGCTTTTTATTTTTTAAATTGGTCAATCAATTCCATGATACAAGAGTTGTATACATAATTCAAAGTACATGTATAAACACAAGTTACTGATTTTCTATGCAACACCACTATGAACTTTCCTTGTCCTCGATTCAAATGTATGATACTCATTTGTTGGAATGGTAACTCGATGGAAAATAATTGGAAATTTAATATTACATGCTTGTATAAGAAAAAATACCATACGATCTTGTGAAAATCTGTTAAACGACACAGGATCGTTTTAAATTTCAATTAAAGTTTCAATATCTTGCAATTGATTTAAATTTGCTTAATTTAACATTAAGCTAAATGTTTGTAACAAGAAATGACTCAAATAACCTCGTCGATATGAATTGCTATACTAGGTCTTCAGATTAAAGTTTTCTTTAGAAATTCATCATATTTCCCAAACGCAGAACATCATCAACACTTGGCTAAGGTGGTCCCCCTGGAGAAAAAGAACGGACACGGGTCCATTGAAATTCAGAGATAGTCTTCTATTGATCGGCCAAATCAAACGTGATCTCACATGTGAAATGAGTGAGAAATAAACTTCCTTACAACTGGTAAGTTTGGACAAATTAACAATCACTTCGGAAATTATTATACTTAGTGAAATGTTGAGATTGCAAACAGGGTCATCAAAACGAAAGTAAAATGTGCAATATAGTGACAGCGTGTCTGATTCTAATTCTGAGAGAAATGTGTTTCTCCCATGTTCACTGAGATATCTTTACAGGAAGTACAAAATGACAAATCGATCATCCACAGGGGGTGGATGATAAGCTACATGCGCCGTACCGGAAATGACAGCGACGTGACGTAACTCCGTAAACTTCATGATTTATTTTACTGTGGGGAGTTATAATACTAGACAGATCAACTCTCTGATAAAAATCAATATTTGGCAGAAAAATAATCAATCTCTATTGCCCGGTGATGACCGAAAAATCCACAATTCCTCGGGTCAAGTTAACTTGACACTCGGGTGGGTGGATTTCTCGATCATCACCGCGCAATGGAGATAGATTCTATTAGTTCATGGCTTGTAAAACGAATTTGAAGACTTCAAAAAGAGTCAGAAAGTGGTAAAACAAATGAAATTAATAAAATAATGGTAGATATATAAAGTAATAAAAAAATATCTCAGGATATCAGACAACAGAAATGAAACAGTTTATAATGGCAGTGTATCAAGTTTTCAAATACTAAATGGAGATTGAAATGTCTACCAGTCTGTGATTAGGAGCATATTTGACACTTTTTGGAAAGGAATGAGGTAAGAAAAGAGATGGTCTAATGTAAAGATGTTTATAGGTACATGGTAGCTTACCTTAGAGACCAAGTAGACATAAGGACTGTTACGTGATAGAAATGCATGGTTCCATTTTTTAATGTTCAGTAGAACCTCGTTAATCCGGTCACCTTTGTTCCCGAACAAATTGTCAGTAGAGATGAAGCGGTCGGATTACTGAAACTTACAAGTAGGCCAAACCTATCATAGTGGCAAATGAAATTTGAAAATTTTACTCCTACGAAATTTCGTCCGGAAGGTGAATTATCCAGATTATTTTCGTTCGGATTAATGAGGCTCGACTGTACATAAATCACCTGAATTAAGAGGCTACTTTCAGTATGTAACCCTATTTGTATTTTTCTTGGACGGACTTCTAGAACACCCTACTGCAAACTATACTGATTTTTACTTCAGAAATTGTGTACATTAACTTCCTATTGAAATTATTCTCTTCTCTTGCACAAACTGCAACACTTCTGATATACTTGATTAAATATATATTCACTTCAAGTGAGAACAAAATGTAAATCTAATGACAAAACTGTTTTTGAGGATACAGCAGTCCGACAGACAAGAGAAAATGTCGTAGATCAACAGAGTTGTTCTCCGGTGTTTGTGTCAGATATTTATGCTTTGACCGATGTAAAGGTTAGAGGATTTATCCAGTCTTTCTCTTCATCAAGGGGTCCACCGGGTCTCAAGTATATTCGCCTTCCGATCGAATCAAAATCACAGGCTCTTATCCAAGCCACCCTGTGGTTGACTGACAGCCCAGGGATGAACAAGAAAAAAACCCGAGATCTAATGTCAAAGTGGGTGTCGGCACGTTTAGAACCATTTATACTCGATGACAATGAATGCCGAGCATTGGCCGTCCCCCTTTACTGAAATACGGTGACGTCTCCATATAATTAAAAATGAAACCTCTTGAGTGAGGCGTTAAACATTAACATAGCCAATCAACCAACCAACAATCAGAATGTTTTGATGCAACAGTGGTGTCACAAGATACTTTGTCGTAGCACGATTTATATGCATTATCTGGCATTGAGGCAGACATTTTAAATACGACCCGTGTAAAGGTTAAGACAGTTATGCAGACTTTCATATCATCATTGAGAGTACAGATTCGACTTAACGTCGAGATTGACAGAAAACAAACACTACAATTGACCTACCTGTACATTGGGGATGATAACGATCGCTAGATATATCGAATATCACCAATGCCACAAAATTCAATATCCCATGACCGAAAGTGAACCCTTCATGACGAGAAAAACACAAACAGATGCAAAAGAATAACACAATATTTATACATAAGAGGGGTAAAGTGTCAGAATGAATCAATCACCGGTTTGATTGATTAAATTCGCAGCTCGCACGACAAGGGGAGAAAAATAATCAAGATTCTATATAGAATTGTTCTCCCCTCTCTTTTGCACATTCACTCGTCCTCTTTCTCTCCTTTCTAATTCATTACCATTCATTTGCTTTGCAGTTGACTAGTCCATCTTGAAGATACTATATTTAGTAATTTGGTTCACCACCATTCCCTTGCATATGGCATCTAGGACGAATGCTTGTCGAACTCATGTAGTTTATTCTACATTTGCAAATAATTTTATCTGATACAGCACTGAGAGCTGATATCTCTTTATATGATTTCATTAATTTCCAAGCTTTACCCTCACTCTAGTCTTATTAGAATTCAAACTGCATTGTTGTTATATTTTGTCTTTTGACTTAATAAAGATATATCTAAATCCTTAAGAGACCTCCAACAAACCTGTGACAATTCTCTGAACCTGTTGAGTGAACTTTACACTGACGTTGGCCTTCTTAACCCTCTGTTTCTAAGAATATGATTTAGAGATAACATAAGCAACATAAAAATCAAAATTCAGTTTTTCTAAGTAAAACTCAGGATTACAAAGGAGAGCATTGAATATTAAATTTGTATTCGACAATGTGTGACACGACGGTTACCATGCGTGGAGCAGGAGTTGCTTACCCTTCCGGAGCACCTGAACTCACATCCGGTTTTTAGTGGGATTCGTGTTACTCTATTTTTAGTTATAAGTGTATTTCTGTTTGAAGTTTTGTCTCCTTTTTGTTTTGGCCACGGTTTTGTCTGTCATTTACTTTTTGAATTTGGAATGTCCCTTGGCATCTTCTACTTCACCCCTTCAACTAAGTTGTGTCCCCTGCCAACCCTTTCATTTGACCAACAGCTGAATCCTCTCTCGTCTTGCATACATACCGGTTTTAATTTTTAATCAAAATTAGTTTTAGTCTCATTGTAAATGGCATGTTCATCTACAATTTAACCTGTGAAAAGAAACTGCCAAAGGAAAGATGCACAAAAGTCACGTAACAGGTAATCTCTTAATTTTGGTTAATTGCATAAGAAAAACATTTTAAAGCATACATTAATGTTACATACGGCAGGTAGTCCTTAAATTCTGTGGGTCGCTCAAGTAGGGTACACTGTATTGAATTACGTAATTGATTTTGTTAAAATATACGAATACTCTTGAATTGCAGATACAAACAGTGCCACATTCTGCATTTTTGTATATCTCTTACTTTGATTTCCAGTTATATTTTTATCTATTTTGATTTTCAATGTATTGAACAACAAATATACGTTTTACCTTTGAAACGATCCCTTTTTCTCTTACGACAGAAAAATATAAAGCAAGACCTGACATATTTTTTCATGAAAGAAAAAAAATCAATCGACCCGAAATTTAAACAATGTATCGAAGATGAAATTGATTTATTTTTAATCTAAGTGAAATGCTTCAAAGGATGTTCAACTGTCCTACCGCGCAACGCGAAAGAAAATCGTTAGGAAGTATTGTACGCCCATGACAAGACTAACGTCCTCATAGAAGTCAGTAGCCTAAGACTTGAATTAGTCTCCTGTACGTCTTTCCAGTTTTATATTAATTTGTTGATGCTTTATTGGTGTAAAGCGTTACTTTTATCACTATTTTTGTCATATCGCGGCAGCATTACGCAGATGAATAATTGGTTGGTTATTTTTATACATCACATTCAAGAAATGACACTTGCACGGAGACGTCATCTTATGTCGATAAAGCGCGACAAATTGCTCTATGCTCAGCACCTATGGTAGTAGAGCAGGGAGGTTTCTTTAATGTATTGACACCTATTGTGACACGTGACCTGTTTTCATGGGTTCATTCGAAGGACAGGGACAGCCAACTGTAGCGCGCCGTGGATTCAAACTCAACGTCATGGTCACTAGGCGAACACGCTACTGATTTATCCAAGACGGTCCCTGACTCATAAGTACTACAAAAGTTTGATCGATGTTTGAGTGAATGTTGGATTGTCACTACCGTATACAGTCTTACCTGCCTTGTTCTCCCCTCGCCTTAGCGACCCACTTAATTAAAGGACTACCTGTCTTATGTGACCTAAACGTATGGTCACCAAAATAGTTTTTCTAATATAAATGACCTGAAATTAGAGACCGCCAGTCATATGTGACCCTTTTTGCTCCTTCCCTTGGACAGTCTCTTAAAACAGGTAAGATTGCATGTATATTCCGTTTTCAATATTGTATCTTAGGTAAAGACACAGAGAAGCAGGGAAATCAAAGAGATAAAGCCTTCGGAAGACCGAAAGTGAATAACAAAAAGGGATGCAAAAAGCCTCATCTTTTTGCTAGCAGAATCCATTTCATTCGTTTTATAGTCAAGTTCGTTTAAACAGTCTTGGCAAAACTATTCAATAGTCTATTTCCAGGCAGAGAATGGTAAACAAAAATAACGACATAAACTGTGACACGTGATTTCCAGATCTTACTTACTCATCCATGGAACGACCAAAATTGGCCACTTCGTCCAAAAACATGGATTTCTAGGACAAATGAAAACTGTACAAAATCAGATCATGAATTTCTCTCTTAATCAATCTATACTGTTTCCTTATGGTGGAGTTTTGAAATTGCATGTCTACACTTCTACACAACGCTTTTAAGATGAAGATATACAAAAGTCAAACAGTTTTCATAAAAGTTTTTAAAAATCCCGTTTTGGTTTTTTTCTGTCATTGGAACGAAGAATGTTTGGATTTTTTATTCAGAACTGTGGCCCCTTGCGCCCGTCAGATCAGGTCATGGTACTATATCGACACGTCATAACTCACTGGTATAAAAGTCACAGATACAAAGTATCAATCGACAAAAGAATCAGTAGGCATTATACGAATTTGGTGAATATTGGACAAACATGGACCTCTTACAATCCATAGGTGGGATCAGGTGTCAAGGGCAAGCCAAAAGTTGAAATCTTTCACTGCTATTTAGCAACGTCTCCATAGGAGAAACATGTTCTCGATTTGGGAGTTGGAAAGCAATGAACAACAAAAACATGCTCGGTATAAGGGATTTGGATAATAAAAATAAGGCCAAAAATATGTTGTATTTGAAACTAACTTCATCCGTTATTCTAGAAATAATTAAATCATAAATATCTAATGGTGTATCTCCCTTTTCACTCATTTTGGAATTGGCTCAAGACGTCGTCTCATCCCCGATGAGCTTTTAAAAAAAATAGCATAATAATCTAGACGAATATGTCATTCTAATTATGGATCGAAATGGTAATGAATAATATATTATTCAGCATGTGGTTAAATCATTTCAGTCCCCATACTGGAAAATGGAACAAAATTAAAACTGCAAAAAAACAGATCCGTACATTATCCGAAAATCAAATAAGCATCACTTACCTCATTTCGTATCGTCATTTATTCCATGATTCAGTACACGGCATACTTTATATATCGTTATCAATGACGCTTTGCCTTGAGTCATTGCGTACCTGAATTTTAGTATCAATTCGTTATTTACCGAAATGGATTTAAATATTTTAAATTTTAAAACGCAAATATAAAAAGAGTCGGTATAGATATGGACATACGTCTTCTTTTCATCACCAAGTCTACTACCCAAATGAAATTAAAAGCGACAAAGTTTATAAATTGATGACATCAAATTTCCACTGAGATCTTTTGAAATACTTTCAGATTATGTCGGCACGTTGAAGAACCATCCTTACTCTACATCCATGACGAGCATAGGCAAAATGAGTCGTCCTTCACCGACACTCTTGGATGGGATGTTAATACACTATGTATGCAACTATGCAACTTTCAGAATATATAGCATTCACTATTTAACTCCTTGGCAAATAAAATGTATTTTCAAATTGTTTTTAAACCTTAGTATTTTTTTTCTTTATGAAAGAAAACAGAAAGGCAATACTATCCACACACTTTAAGTACTTTCATGACTTTACGAGATATGCCAACAAAATCAGTAACATAGAAGTCACATTGAAAACAATTGAATAAAAGACAAAAGAAATTATGTTTTAAGTAGAGGTGAATTGCCCATTTCAATGAAGGAGGTCATAACCTTTTTTGATAAAAACGGGAAATCTACACCCGTTACATATTGAAAAATATAATCTATATCTGTAGAGAATATGTAACATTAATACGTCACAATGATATATATTCTTCTGCAACGTGTTTGCAATATTTTGTGAAATATTCAGTTTTCCCTTTGTTGGTTACGGGTTCTTAAGCATTAAGAATACCCGTATAGGGCCTTATGTTAGCATATAAACGTTTTATTGCCTTACTTATATGTACACCCCACTCAATATTTTGTTTTACTAATATGGATACTTCAGCCCGCCCATGTGAAGAGATTCAATTATGCTGATACACTGGTCACTGGATAGAAAGAACCCTAGTGTTACTGCTACTTGCATAAAATCTTAGTCAGTCCTCCACAAATATTTGTGCCTGGCGTCAAGTTATAGAGCACATATCATTTATTTAACGTCTTTAAATAATCACGACGATGAGCAGATCACGAATATACTGCAACCTCGGCGTACACAAAAAATACTTATTCGCAAGTGCAAAAAAAAGTTGAAAAAAAATCATGAGATATACAAAAGTCATCAATCGAACGAAAGACATCACCATAGCCAAACCAACATAGGAAAATCCTTAAAATGATAATCCTTATAATAACACTTAAGATAGAAAAATACGGACCCCCTTTAAGACCAGAGTAAATGTATAATTTCTAGGAAAATTCTTAAAAAACTAAAATTATTTCCTAGGGTGAATGACTGTCGGTCAATCGACATGTGGGTTTGTTCACTAAAAAAGAGTAAATAATCCCATTAACAGTCTCCTAGAGACAAATATTCAATTCTAAAAATGTTTGATGTATTTGAAAAAAAAGTAAAAAATTAAAATCATAAGTTAAAGCGGTTGTATTGATTCAAACCATTAAGTTGTTATACAACATGGAAGGGAATAGTGCAGCTTAAACCCGAAAAATTGGGTTTGAAGATTAAAAAAGAATAGTTATTCTTGCGTCAGGTCTAATGGGTAGTATAACTTGCTATATTGTAAGACAACTAGCACAGTACCATTTATGATAAAAAGTGGAAAACCGATCAATCAATGCAAAATCGAATAATATTGAATCAAGATTTTATACTTTTGTCAATCTTTGAGGTTATAACCGTCAGATGAATGGAAAATTAAGTCGTTTTTCGTACAGGGAAGTAATTTTCTGTCGTACAAAAAATAACAATGGGACTTTTTTCCCAAAGAGACACAGACTTTAAAAAAAAGAAAAAGATGAATATCATCTTGATTGGTCGAATGATAAAAATACTGAAAAAAATAATAATAGTGTCTTACCTGTGCACGCGCATCATATTACCAGTGACAAGCCTATGAAAATACTCCATTTATACAATTGACAGGAACTATTTTTCATGGCGTACGAAACATTACTTTGTCGTGAAGTTTTATGTTCCATGTATCATCTGAGTATAAAACGATTAAGATTTCATATTGAGATTCACTGTGATTGATTTTCACAGCTTTACTTAATAAGATTAATATTTAATTCAGAAGTTTAAAAGTGATATTCAAGGTGAAAATGCCTGCTGAGTTAATCCAAATCACTGCTACAAACGAACTTTCTGTTTTTTGTTGTATCATAAAGTCGTATTTAATCACATTAGAATTCGCTTTAACCAATGTTGTTCTATGTAAATATTTTGCTCAAAAGGCGTTGAAATTGTTTATCTAAAGATCACTTTCATTGCAAACTATCACACATGCTGATACGTAAATCCACATGTGCGTATGAATACATCGAAGTTTCATGGCGTAGAGAGTATGAATTAATATAATCCTGCAAACATGTTGTCAGAAAACAAATTTGAAATTTGAGGCTAAACCATGTATAAACTTACTTTGTCCAGGAACTGTAGTACGGCGTCAACGTCACCAAAACTTTTTACTTCATCATCTTCTGCGAGACATCTATCATTTTTGTCGCAAATGAAGACATACGAGGTAGACAGGATGTATTGTATATATGGGGCGTCAGATGACAAAAATTCTATTTATATGTGTCACTTTCCTCCACTAAATAATGACAAATTCCGAAATGATTTCCTATGTATGTCTTAGGAAGTTCACAAACACAGTATGACGTCGTTGCTGTTCTGTCATCACCCTATGGTTGTTTCCAGAATTAACGAATTTGGTCACAAATGTTACAGAAAGTAAGATTTATTTGTGGTCATTACTCTGTCGCTGTCTACAGAGCATCAGACATTTTGTTTTCTGTATCACAGAAATGTCAACTTGCAGTACAGATTGTAGAAATAGGTACTTGGATTTTCTTCTTGGCCCAGAACTTGAAATAACACAAAATCTACTGAATATTAGATTCCTTATGTGGTTTGTGCAGTGATTTCCTGGTCTAGAAATAGGACAGGCTCGAATAACGTTCGCTAGATTCAGCTACATTTAACATCATATTCTTTGAATGAATGTTGTATTTTTGTGCTCTTAGAAAATCACTCAGCCTGTTAGAATTGAATCCATGAATGAAACTCAGACGAAACTAAAGAAAATATTGACATAAGCCTAGGGATGTATTTGACAATCTTGTCAGATATGCTCGGATTGTTGTCCATATGAACGCAATTTTTCTTGACCAATCAACAAGGGTCAATGACAATATCATGAAAACCTAATTTCGGCCTTAATAATTGGACAATTTCGATTACCTATTGTGATGCGAACTGCTTCAAATGTCACCATGCCGAAGCAGCCATTAAACTCTCTTCCTTTTACGAGAAAAGGAAATTAGATTCGTTTCTAGTGGCAAAGAAAAAACAAACGGGGTTGAAGCTATTACTACATACTGATTTACTCTGGACAAGCACGATTCGGTCAAACGTCACGATGAAAGGAAAAAATAACGAATGATGTCTAATTTTGCGATTTTCGACACACAAAATAACAAAACCGGTATAGCCGAATTGCAAAGTGGAATATTATTTCCGTCAAATAAGAAGCATGTGCGCCCATGCATCTGGACCTATGTTGTTTAAATTTCTCCTTCAACTACAATATATCTGACGTTAGAAAAATATATCTAACTAAGGCCTAGGTCACTAGGTCACGAGAAAAGGAATACATTTAATATCTGATGACAGCAAAGTATAATGTTTCTGAAAAAAATTCTGACACACAGACAGACAGACAGACTTGTTTGGACCGTCAAAAGACACAGGTACACCTAAATCTCTATATAACATACCGCCTTGGTGAAGAAATGTGCAAAATATAGGACCGAGATGTCGTTCGTTACTTTGAAGATACGGAAAGAGATTTCTCGATTTACAAATGCTATTTTGCTAGTTTAAATTCCATATTATTTTGATTAGATTAGTGAATAAATACGAGGAATATTGAAAGAAACATAATGTTACACGGTTGTTAATGCTTGCTCTAAAATAAAAGAGAAATCAACTACAAAGGGATATTAACTTCGTGTTAAATGTATTGATGAGAATCTGTTAAAAGTAAAAACCGACATACATCATTTTTATTACAGAGATCTGCAATCTCTCTCTCTCTCTCTCTCTCTCTCTCTCTCTCTCTCTCTCTCTCAAATGTTATATGAATAATGTTTGGAACTGTGAACTGGAACACATCATAGTTAACGGCGAAATTTGATTCACAGAATTCAGGCAAGTGCTTTTGTTCAGAAACAAGTTCACTTTGTATCGCACAAACTTCGAACAGTCAAACCAGTGGCCTATATTGATCACATTCAAAACCATCCTATCGAGGTATAATTTAATGCTATTCTTAAAATTTCGGTTATGAGCCAATCAGCAAATAATGAGACGACACATTGTTTGAATTGTTCGTCTGAACATTGACTGAAGTAGCTAGTACAGAATCCGTTGTTTACAAAATCATAGCACGTGACTCTGGCTAGTTATTTTGATGTAATTAAATTCAATCTCTATATATTGATTGACCTCAGCTCCCACCTGCATGGTCGTTTACATGTTGTCGTCTGCCGATCATCGACTTCCAGTAGGAGTAAATTAATCAAGATAATGTAACTTGTCATCTATGTTATTGCTTGATCGAATTTCATATTTATAGTTCTGTTTGACAGATGCTGAGGACAGTCATGTAGCTATGCTGCAGTGTCCAGTTTATGCCGACAACCTTGTCGGTAATCTGGTCATAAAACGCCTTGCCTTTGCAAATAGGGCCATCGGCCTTTTGAATGTAAACGTTGGTATAATGGTTGTAATGGTGTTCATGTCGTCCTTTTCAAGAATCTGCCACTTATATGGAGGCATGTATGTGTGCGCACCTCAGAATAATTATCGGGATGACTATGAACAAAATTAATTGTTACATTATCGGACGGAAAGATATGAAAAGTACTGCATACAAGAAGAAAGTAATGACTCCTTCCAGGGCCTCAAGTCGTTTAACCCTCTTCTTTTTCCACTGAATATTTGTTTAATTTATCTAAAAATTCTGATTTAAGGTAGTGCTATTATTGGTTGTACATATAATGCCCTTATCGACCGAAAACTTTATTTAGTTTTTAGTTTGAGTGGATTTTGGAGTTAGTCTTTACTCATTTAGTATCTTTTGGAACAATACGATAGGTGCGTCATGAAAGACCTATCTAGCTATAAGTGCTGTTGTCCAACATAAGACTATGAATATTTAAAGGATAAACGCATATCCAATGATTTACAATTAAAGTAACTTGGTAGGATATCAGACGATTTATTCTTCATTGCTTTGTGACAATGCTTGGCGACCTTAAGATCCTTTATTTAAAACATCGTCCATGTGAAATATATCATTGCTGAAGTATATGAAATTGGGACAGTATTCAAACGAGAGTAAGTCCTATTAAGCATGGTTGATTTGTATCAAAATAATTGTCGAAGGAGCGAAACGGTGATTGAGGGTGAGAGTACTTGTCTCGTTGGTTATTGACGAGAACAGACAAAAATATTCAGCCCTTTAGCCTCTACAATATACACTTTTCTTGAGGCGGATCATATGGGTATTATACAGAGCCGAATTGAAGCCTATGCTTGTGTCGTTTAAAACCCTGTAATGCTTAATTTTCAATTTTTAAAAAGATACCAGTTTTGACGTATATAAAGGAACGCAACAGCGCCTCACAAAACTTATCAAAAGTTAGGAGAAAGAAGGAAAATTGTAATAGACGAACCAGTTTTTTTACAACCAATACCCCGCTATAAAAAGTCGAGTCTGGAAGTAAATCCGTCAAAAAAGGTCTCAGCCAAAACCACGTAGGTTATCCAACGATGCATGAATATCTCAAAAATATATTGAAGCAATAAATCTAAACATCGTTTTAAGGGCGGAAGAGCGATAATTGTCAAACCTGAAAAGAGGCAGAAAACAACCATACTAAAGAACGCCTATTACTATGGCGTTAGAATTTGTTAAAGTCTAACAATTAAACGAGGTTCCCTACTTCGTGATATTGACAAAATTCACATAATAAGATAACTGATTGATAAGCGTTCACTGATGTCTACAAATCTTTTTCTTCATAAATTTGGAAACGCTTTAGATGCTTATTACTAATTCAGTATATTAAGGACATAATGGGAGCATTTTCTTAGTTACGATAAAATTCTCGTGACGTCATCAAATCTAAGAATTTTAATGTTGGGCGATTTTCATGGTATGGAATTTGCTTCCAACGATATAACAATTTTAAATCAAGACAAGTTTGCGAAAAGAATGAGCAGATGAAAGGTATAAATCGCAATAAAAAGCACAAACCTTTCGACAAATAATAAAGGATTATCAATAGATGTATATAAATTCGAAATCAAATCTTTCACAATGTGTCCGTCTTACTTATATATTTTTCTAAGGGGGTGTCTCTTTTCCTTTTTATCTATTTATTCTTATTTTTTCATTCTGTTATTTTTTCTTACATTAACTTCAATCATATAATGTCGGCATTTAAATGATGTGCCTCAAACGTTAAGCAATATTCGGTCGATATACTAAAAATTATTCAGGGAAAACTGAAAAATATATCTATTGAGTTCCTAAAAGTACAGGTCATTAGTCAGGAACCTGAGCCGTGATCTACTTCACCAAACGATGAAACAAGTTCAGTAACTCTGTAATTCCCGTTAGTTCTTCGTACAATCTTCTACATACATTCTAAAAGTACATCGATATTAGACATTGCACTTGCCAAGCATGGTGAATAAGAAAGTTCTCTTACTCTTTTGAAGAAGCAATTATGAAATCTGACAAGATGAATTAAAATGCAATTAAGCCGACGTGATATTTATTCAATTCCTTTGGGAAATGGCAACTGCGCTATTACCGGGCATGATTTTGTAGTCTCCAATTGTCTTCATTTTCTAAACAAAATACCAACGTTCTCAATGTAACCTATATATCAGGATAGAGCGTGTAATGTTCCTTTTCATATGAAATGTGAATATAATCCCTAGGGAAAAGACGCGATGTACGGACATGATGCCTGATCTTTATCAATAACAAGCGCATGTCCGACACGGACAGCAGGTGTTAAAGATACGGGAAAATGAATGTTAGGTATACCTTTGCGCCCCATATTCCATCTCAGGGGTATATATGTGTATTGGTTTCCATTCTTTTCGGCGTGAAAGTAATTAGTGTGTCGGATTCCATAATGGAAAAATTGTTCAGCTTAATGCGGAATTTTACTTACTTCTTTTTCAGCGTATATATTTTCAACAGATTCTTTAATGTTCCTCACTGTTAAATCAATTTACACATGCAATTTGCTTCTTTTTTTTGGATTTGAAATTCGAATATCAAATATTTGTTGATCAAAGGCAGTGCAAGAAATTTACCTTGTTATTGATGGTTAGGCATTAAGCATTTACATCAGCATCTATCGTTACCGTATATGCAATTTTCCAAAGAACTCTTCAAAACCATCAAATATCAACATAGCCAGAGTACAGACAAGTAATAGTCTATGCACAATCTGAAATGCTCAACACGTTTTGATGGGGAAAAATCCCGCCTAGTAGAGGTATTCCGGTCATTGGTTGACTTTCGAATGACAACGCTTGTGAGACTGTACTGGTTTCATCAGTAGAGGTTAGTTGTATTGTTGTTCAAAGTCCCACTCAAGAAAATTTCACCTATAAAGAGACGTCACCGTATGCCGATGAAGGACAACACATTTTGCCTATGCTCGGCACTGCTGGCCGTAGAGCAGGGAGGGTTTTTTAACGTGGCAACACCTACTGCGACTCGGGACCTCGGATTTTACTGTCTAATCCGAAAGACATGGGTTTTTGGACTCAAACTCCGAATTAACCACTAGGCCACGGCGACCCCTGGACAGAAGTTGTAGTAGTAGTAATAGTAGTAGTAGTAGTTGTTGTTGTTGTGTTTTGGGGTTATTTTTAATAGTAGCAGTCGTAGTAGTAGTAAAATGCATTAGTATCTAAAATACCCCAACAATTACAATTAAGCATACGTGCACTTTTAAAAAGCGTGTAAATAAATGTACATCTATTACAAATCGATATTATAAAGAAAGAATAATCGATGTTTGTTCAACTACAATGGAAATTCCAACACTATTAGATCAATGCTCGGAGTAAACATGATTTACGCCATGTT
>JACSZP010014439.1:0-11232 GCA_016161895.1 Pinna nobilis | reverse complement strand
AAATATTTATTTAATGCTGTAAAAAAGAGAGATGTATTATTAATGTAAATGTCTCTCCTCCGTCTAAACTACATGTATCTTGTCACTTGTCTGTACATATATACGAATGAAATTTTGTTATTGATATCATAATACCTATATAATACCTATAAGCATGTGCTTTCGGTGAATAAACTATACTATGTGTGATTATCAAAAACAAGCTGCAGTGAGTTTGCTCGCCACATTTTGAAACATGAATACATTAGTGTCTAAGAATTCAAGCACTTTTTGTAATGTCCACTTAATGTTTAACTTCGTATTTTAAGATAACGTTGTACACTTGATAGCGAGCATGGTACAAATGCTTTTTGAGATCATGTGTCAATTGGGTTAAAAGAAGAAAAGCATAATTGTTCTGACATAGCAAATGTGGTAAAGTTACATTATGTTTTTCAAGATACTATTGTAATAAAGAGTCCAGCGGCCTTGAGAATCTCATACTTATTTGCTCATCAAATGGAAAGCAAATTTGTATGATTGTCTTTTTCAGAAATAGATAAAAAAAAATATTTGCCATAGAAAGTACAAAGAACATACATATGTGAATAGCTAAATTGAAGATAAGCAATTATGATATTTACATTTAACAGAAACATCCTCACTGTGCACGCAATTGTGTACACCCCATCCGCGATGTCTACAATAAGCAATGTCACTTTCGTTTCCGTAACAGCTGACGTCATCAAGTAGAATAGGACCAGTCCCTTGACCGTATCTGGCACTTCCGTAATAAGAAGGTATCAAACCCATCACTCTAGAAGAAAATCATAAAACATAAAAAAGATATGGTGCCTTTACAATTATTTACAAAATATGCTGCGCATATTCCTTTAATACCGATCATGTCTGTTTTGACAAATGGTTTGTGTTAAAGAGAAAGTGTTTGATGGCCGAGCGATACAAGTCCCATACTGACATCAGTCAAAGAGCCATGACTCAGTTGAAATTAAATGAAGCAAAATTTAGACTGGATTATCCAAGCAGAAATCAACTGTTACACACCCGCACACAAAAATCAGTTGCTACAATAGAAGCGAAATAAGTCTGAAAACGAAAGCGTCATAGATAGACAGAAAAGACACCATTTGTTTCATTATGTTTGCCTGTGGAACTTCATGCGAAAACTTTGGAACAAAAAAAAGATATACAGTGAAATTATCAACCTTGCAGTGTAGATGTTGACCTATTAAGTGCCAGGTAGTAACTACGAAAATAGGCTTTCTCAAGTGTTATAAAGTGTGGATACTATAATGAAAGCAGGAAATGTGTGTCCAATTTAAGCACAAGACTAGGTCGTATGATTTCTGTTTAGGAATTAAATGTTAACCTAGTAGCAGAAGCTGAATGACTTTATATCCGTTTCATGTTTTCAGCACTACTCATGATCAAAACCTAGACATACGCAATCATATACATCTAGAGACAAGGAAGTTAAGTCCAGTATATGGATAGCTATTGATTTCAAATATAACATTAGAATTATAATCTGATAGAAAACATTGCTTAGATGAAAAGTACCCTTGATGAACAGCAACACACGGCGTGAAAATTATGTATGCCTTTGCTGGCGTTCAGCTGTATTTTACACAGCTGCCCGATGACATCCAAAATAACAAAGCTATCCTATTTTCATTTCCGCACTCATTTTCCGGTTTTGCATTTCTTGCATTGACTGTCACTTTGCTTTTAACACTCCATTTGTAATAATTCAATGTGATAACATGTAGATAAGTCTCCATTTGCGACGTTTAACAATCTGGCATATATTTTGACTCATCCAGGTAAGAATTGAATTCATAATCAGTTACAAAAGAAGGCGATTCTTTGTCTTCACTCATTTAAGTCATGCATGGCAAATGGTAACAAAACGTTACCCTTGAGTTTTAGGCGTTGGTCTCTTCGATTTTTGTTAGCTTAAAATTATGCAACGGTGAAAAAATGCAATCAAACATTGTCCAAATAATGGACAACGTTATTGAACATTACTTTTTTTTATTGGAAGGTAAGACAATGAGCAATGGTCCATCTCGTAATTCCTCTAAGGAATACAAAATAAAAGAGATAGGCGAACACGGACCTCTAGGTACACCAGGTAGAGGAGTAAGCATCCCCTGTCGATCGGCCACACCGGTCATAGGCGAGGTTAATCGGATAATTTACTAGTCAAAAGCAGTGAGTTGAAAACTGCCGAGCAATTAGTAGGAAACACGTCAGACAGAATTCGACCCAATGTCAGCTTATATTGGCTTATCATTAAATTTACGGTATGCTGACTTTCACTGAGAATGTTGGAATCCCTGTAACATCATATTGTTGTCAGAAGTCTACCTCGAATTAAAAACTGACCATATGCAGTAAAAGCTATGACTCCGATTTTCCCTTTCTGATATGGCTAGGTGAGATGATCCAATGTAAATCCATTGGGTTCTCGTTGTGATGGGAAAGTGTCGTGACGTCTTACAATTTTTTAATACATGTAATAACGTATCAAATGTATATTTCAAAACACCAATTAAAGAACACTTGTAATCAAGACATATCCAATAGCGACAATCATCATTTGTGGACATCGATAATCTCGAAACTGTAATTTCATTGGTCCGAAAAAAGTCATGAAACCCCGGCGTCATCGAAATGTGACCTAAAAGGAGTTGTGTTCTTCAAACGCTACATATATGATGTATGATGAATGGAAACGTGTGATATCAAACTTCAATAAAATTGAGGGAATAGAAGCTGCAGCTCCATAAACGCGACCGACGGACCTGTGTCTGAAATCAACCACACTGCATTGCTTTTTTATGCATCCCTACATGACAATGAACTAGCAGAAGTCTTGTCACTATTATCGTGAATCTCATTTTTATCTACTAAGGATCCAGTACTAAGATTATACCATCTCAGACTGAACGATGGCAGGATACATTTTTAAAACAAAAATCCCTAACAGGGTTATCAATTTTTTTTCTATTCAGCCCGAGATGCTGCGTGCAAAACCTAAATTTAAAGAAATAGCTACATTCAAGACTTATGCCAAAATGTGGTCTGTAAACCAAGATCCCAAGCGATAGCGGTATCCACTTTCAAAATCTAAATTCACTATGTTGTTTTTGTTTGTTTGTTGTTGTTTTGGTTTTTTTTTTGGTTTTTTGTTTTGTTTTGTTTTTTTTTTTTTGCTTTGTTTTGTTTTGTTTTGTTTTTTTTTTTTTTTTTGTTAGTTAAAAATGTATATTCTATAACACCAATAATTGATCTTAGGTGAAGACCTATAATTGGCGTTTTTACTTACCGTTGACTAAGCATTCTGCATACTACATAAGCATCGCTTTCATCAAAACCATCATGGCACACAGTCCCCCATTTTCCATCATGGTATACCTCTAAGCGTCCTTCAGAACTGTTTGGACCATTGACTAGTCTAATACTGGTACCTTGCAAATTTTGAAGGAAAACGATAAATATTTTTGCAAATCAAGTGATAGCTATGATTATAGATTGTGATTAAATTTATTCTCACAATTGTTAAACCAAAATGAAAAAACGTAAATCTCGGAGGTAAGCGTTAGTTTGTATTTAGCCTGATCGATATTATTTATCACCCAGTCATCGATGAATCAATAGTATCTAACTCGACTTTGAATTCCAGATTATTTAATATCCGTCGAGGACGGGGAGAATCAAAGTCCAAACCGAGGCATTAGATGTAGATCCGTCCAATCCGCGACTTGATGAAAATAACGTCAACAACAACACCGAACTAATCCAAACATTGATTAGTTGTCTGTCTTTTCCCCTTTTTTCTTCTTTAGTCTTATAATTAACAGATCGAGCTACATAGAGATAGTGAAATTCTCGTTTTCACGCACACATTTGCATTATAACTACTTCGTATAACAAAATTGTTATGGTCTTACTTGAAATTCTGGACAAAAAACTGACTGAGTAAAGGACTATGGCAGCCTGTAAAGAAAGAAATACTTGTAGCATAAGGCTTGTAAAACGATAAAGCACGTACTGTTCGAATCAGTAACTACTACTGCATTGTACTTCTATTACTGCTTCTACTATCTCTACAGCAACAACTACCACTGCGACTACACTGATAGTGGGACTTGACTTGAGAGACCACTTCTCTGCCATGCAAATGTGATCTTTTAAGACAGGTGATCTCTAAAGACAGGTTTTAAAGTCATATTATTTCGTTGAAGACGTGTCCTTGTAAGCGGTCTCTCACGACATGTTCCACTGCAGCTTTAACTAATAATGTTGCCACTACAATATTTGTTAATGCGAATACTAGAGCAACTACTACTAGATTAACTCTTTCTACTGCCGTTTCCTCTAATTTTCTGAAGCGTGTATCAACAAAAGGTAATAAGAATAAATACTGTATACATGTACATGGGAATTTTCACTCCTTTCCCTCTCATTGTCAGCGAGCAAGTTTAAAACTGGACAAATTCATAAACCTTATTTTTTCTTGAATAGAATTATGGCGCAAATGGGCGAATTTAAACAGGGCGAAAGTGTTTGCAAGTGCATTACAGCAAAAATAACACGAGACGAAAGTAACTCTGTCGGCAGAAATACTTCTACTACTTTGACTTTGATTTCTAATTCCTATACATTACTTTTATAACATCATCAGTCCCGTCTTCTACTAATGACAATCATGTGGAGATTATTACCATCATTGTAATTAATACTTTATCATGTTACTAATTTTTACTGTATTTATTGTTATCATGATTTTTTCATTATTTTTATTATTATTATTATTATTATGATTATTATTATTATTATTATTATTATTATTATTATTTTAAATGAATAAATAGAATGAATGCTATTTATTTGAATTTATCAGTCATATTTTATCGCCTTCAGATCGTACCGTCACAGTTTCGAACACATTGCCCGTCTTCCGGTTGAATCGGGAAAAAACTAGATCTCGTGGCATATAATGTGTTGGGCGTTGTAAAGAACCCTCACTGCCCTACGGCCCAAAGCGTCGAGAAAAGGTCAAGCCTTTCACCGGAACTCACTGATGACTCAGTATCATTAATATTAATTAGCTCTACACCTAACAAATCATATATTTGTGAATTTATTCAGAATTTATTTTTATAGAGCGCGGGTGTAAACAAGGTAATCACCTTATATTTTTCTTTTTTGCGTTGAAATATTGGGACTCTTACAAAAAAATGCAATACTAAACAGAAGAAATATTGTTTGAAAAGAAATGGAGAAACTTCACTCCTCTTCTAGATAATAACTGATTACTTTTTTATTCAAATATGTGTGTTGTATTACATTTACAATGTAATTGTAATGCCAATGTATTGATCGATTAAGTATGAATGAGTATGAAAGTTATGAGTTGTCTTGTACATCTTGTCCCTGGAACATGTAAACGTTTATGTCTTCAAATGCAATAAAAATCTCATTAAAATAATAATAACAATAATGTTATTGTTGTTGTATTGTTGTTTAACGACCAACTCAAGAATATTTAACTCATATGGAGACGTCACCGTGTGCCGGTGAAGGGCGACAAATTTTGTCTATGCTTGGCACTGCTGGCCGTAGAGCAGGGAGAGTTCTTTAACGTGCCAACACCTACTGTGACACGGAACCTCGATTTTTATTGTCTCATCCGAATTTATTATTAGTATTATTATTATTATTATTATTATTATTATCATCGCAACGGTCATCCAGAAACAATAAGTCACCTTTAATGTGCATGTCCAGTTATTTCTGATTTTTGAGGAATGTTTTAGACTGGATTAATAGTCTACCTGATACCATAACTCATTAATTTTTTTTATATTCTTTTTTTGAAACTTGATGATAAAGATGGAACTTTATATATGTATACAATGTACATGTATATATATATCACTTATCAACTGGAGTTTTACTTACAAGAACCCTCATTGTTGTCTTCATTCCAAAGACTACTCAATTGAAACTCTAGAAACTGCGCATTCGATATTTAAATGTTTATAAGGGAAATGACATGTGGTGACCGAGAAGAATGGGGATTGCTGCATGGAAATGCACTTCTAATATTTCTGAATTGCATAATACAGATTACATAATTACAGAAGCGCTTATCTTTCTTTCAATCTTAGCATGTACTGAAATTATTCACAACGTACAATTCGAGTTAAAATTTCTAAATAAACACTGTATTTAAATGGTAAAATTTTATTTCATTTTATTTCACTTTATTTATTAATATTTCTCTATTTACATGTGCATGCACACACACATACACACGCGCGCGCGTATTACAGTCATTGATATACATGTACTGCCGAACATTAGAAATCGCTGCTAGTTTATCGCTAACTTTTTATTATTATTATACTGCGGGATTCTTGACAATTTTATGAATATTTCGCCACAGAAGCCAGACAACTATTACGTCATTCCAAACCAATTCACGATCGACGCAATACACCTACGCTTATGAAATAAACATTGTAGTTCCACAAAAATAGACAACAATTTCGCTTGTTTCGAATGCACATTGTCTGATATTTCTATATCACATACAGAACATAAGAATGATAGTATTTTAACTTTCATTTCAGGGATAGAATTTACTCCACACTTTAATGTTGCAATCCTTGTACCAAGCGATAGAAGACCAAGTTACAGCCAGTCTCTTCTGCCCTGTGTGTTAAATATCCGGCATCAATAGTGTGGTCGCTCTTATTATTATGATAAAACAAGAGGTGCATGGGCCAGAATGCTCAGCTGAGTCACAATGGCTCATATTGTTAAATGAGCATAAAATAAAATACATGTATCATCTACTTACTAAAACTAAGGACGCTTCATGTGAAGAAACTTGAATCTCATTTACATTAGTATACATGTACTTTATGCCAAGTTTGGTTGAAATTTTTCAAGTGGTTCTGGAGAAGAAGATGAAAATGTGAAAAGTTTAAAACGACGACTGACAAGGGACAAATTTTGATCAGAAAAGCTCACTAAAGCCTTTGTCTCAAATTATCTAAAAACGCGCATTGTCACGGGCGACATACAATATTTTGTTATCGGAGCCATGGATTCCATGCATCAAGCGTAGAAAACGTAATGTTTTATAGAATATTTTCCCTTTACAATCAAATGACATTTCTTTTGAATACACAACGGTAGAAGTAACTCGTACCGAAACTCACTGTTTCGTCAAAAAACATCATTTATTCATGTACTCGTGATTGTAGAAATGATATTCATATATAGGAACACAGTTGGGGTTTTTATTGCACTAGCAAAAAGCCCTTTGATTTCAGATGATGTACGTATAATTGTACCTTACACGGCGATCTTTAACACTGTTATTTCAAATGTAAGTTACATGTATATTTCATAAAATAATGGCATATGAGGACAAAATTTCAGAACATCTTTTTGTTAATTTATTTATATAATTAATAAATATAATAAGTCAACGACAGATAAAATCGTGGCCAAAACAAAAAGGAGGCAAAATTAGAAATACACAAATACACTTATAACTAAAAATAGTGTAACACGAACCCCACTAAAAAAAACTGGAGCATCCCTTTGTACTTATGCAATTTTATTTGTAATATACTCAAATGCAGTGTGTTTCTCAATACATATATATAATAAGTGTGAACTACTGAAACTAGGATCCTAAGAAGAATTCTCCAGCACGTTCCTGATAAGTTATTTAAGAAATATTCAAGGGTTGTAAAGAGAGGTGTTAACAACAACACAATGATTGTCATCAACAGTCGGCAAGACCAAATGACAATTTCCCTGACAGTTACAACTAAAAATAAACCATGCATTTACGCCCACGTGACCTTATATGACCTTGTATTAAGGCTTATGACCTTCAGATAAACGAAAGACGTCAGCTGTTCTGTAACATGACCATACATAATAATCAAATGAATAAGCCTACTTATTTATCTCGGCTATTTGATATATAACAAGAAATTCCCAGGAGCCTGTATTGCTCACCTGGCATCAAGCAAATTTTTGTCAATAAATGCGAAAAACGATTACTCCATCTCCCATTGGGGTTCTATGTTAAACAAGTTCAGCTGTCAAGGTCATCATGGTTGCCTGCCGAGGACTATTTCACTTAAGTTTGGTTACAATGGAGCAACTTGTTCAAGACATGAAGATTTAAATACAATATTTAACTGGATGTTAATATGTTAAAAAGTTCAGATGTCGCAGCAATCTTGGTTGCCAGGCAGTGTTATCACACAAACTTGTAAATGGGGAAACCATTCTACCAAAGTTTGGTTCTAACTGAGAAAGTTTCAAGGTTATTTTTACGCAACTTTCTCAAACTAAAAATTAACTTGGATGTGGTGGTTATCTTAAAGATATTGACTATTGGTTATATTTGAATCTAAGTTTCTTCGATCTGTTTAAATTTACAAGATGTTAGTCAAAATCACGAAAAAGTCATCAACTCTTAAATACAAAGTTCAATGTAACGATGGTTTTGGTAATTTTTTTCCTTTTGTTTATCTTGACTAACTGATCTCTTTTTTTTTTGTTTGTCTTTTTATCTTATTTACAGTTTATCTTTATCTATTGTAATTTTCAAGTCATTGGCAGATACTTCGTCAGGCCGAATTTCATACAGACTGAGCTTGTCGTTTCCGATAAGATTTTAAGATATTTTTTGCACATTTATACCTAATATACACAATTCTTTAAAAATTAACAACAGTCAAAGTACCTATGGGAATCCATAATTAATCTTACAATGTTCATTACTGGGGTTCCGCTACCCAATTTTGAAGAAATTCTGAATAAAAACATAGTAGTTATTCCATTTATCTTTATTAAATGAAAATTAAATTTAAAAATTTAATTAAAATTAAATTAAAATTAATTAATTAATTAATTAATTATAATTAATTAATTAATTTATAATTTTAATTAATTATTTAATTGATTAATTAATTAATTTTAAAAATTAAAATTTAATTTTTTAAATTAAAAATTAATTAAAAAAAAAATTAAATAATTATTTCCATTTATCATCATCATGGAGGAATCCATTTGGTCCATTTGAATGAATCTCTATTTTAATATGACCAAGAGAAATCTGCCCCTAGGAGATTTCGATAATTATCGGAGTTAAGTGTTATCCACTATTCACCAATATTCTAATATACATATACATGTACTCTATTCCATTAGGCAATTTTATGTTTTTATATCTAAGTAAAGCCGACTGGTAAATAGAAAGTATCACTGACATCCAGTGCTATTCCTTTGTCCTGGGATTAGTGACACTCTTATCTCTCGGCTTAATTAGTAACCTGTGTTAGATTCCTTGTTTTGTAATTGTATATAATATATTTTTGTGTTTTGTAAATAAAATAGTAGTCTTTGTCTCGGGTTCGAACTGACCACGTCGGGTAGAGCTGTTCGCCCAACGATCAATATAGAGGCAAGGGCTACGCGTTGTACATACTATATTCTTCTGTTTTTGTGACTAGTAATTTGCACAGCAGAATTTATATACAATATAGAAAAAGTGTACGAAACTTTAGTGGCCGCTTATAGGACGCTCGGTCACATTAACATCGATGACCATCTTGGAAGGTTGATGGGAATGCTGAACACAATTTTGAAAAAAACCACCAAACTTGAAATGTTGGAAGAAGCACTTTTATAAAAAAATTCCCATTCAGCTAAGTGTAAATAGGTCAACTGAGTTCAAGGAAGGAAATAGAAATATGTTCCCCATTGGATTTAATGTAACTCTATGTGCCACTGTAGCTACTATGCAAGCCACCAAATCACAACAAATTTTTTTTTTCATTCTTTTTCCTTCATTTTCTAAATTTTAAAGTTTAAATTGTTTATTGATCCCAACACATATCATTGCAATTGAAACTTATCGGCTTTTTGGGGCGAAAAGTTGCTATTTATCGAGTTTTAGAAAAGTCAAAATGGCACAAATCAGCCACCATAAGGTCACCCTCTGACATCACCAGACTTCCATGGATATAATTTGGCCTGACAATGAACAGAGAAAGAACTTCCAGCTTTACAACTGAGTAGTGACTAGTGCCATGCAGTCAATAACTAGAGCTGGGTACCATAAAACTTAAGAATTTACTTAAGTCTTAGGATTTTCTAAAATTAAGCCAATCTCAGTCAATCAGAAATAAGTATTTGTTTCATTTGAGAAATTTCTTAGACTTTAGTAAATTCTTAAGTTCTATGATGGCCAGCCTAGAGGTCCGCAGAATATTTTAGAATATGTTCATGTCGATGATTTTAAATATTCCACTGGGTTAACAAAGGCAGAGTTTGTCTGATTCTTGGTGTTAGTATCACAGAGTATAATAACTGTTTTCATTTTGTTACATTATTTTTATTGTACCTAGGAAATATCAGTGTTGCATTGGTGAAAAATTAAGGAAAAAAATAAACAAATAAGCGAAATAAAAGTGATAGCAAGAAATAGTACTCATATTTCGCGTACAACACAACTTTTGCAGAAAATAGTGGGAAACTACATGTATACATAAACATACTTGTTTTCATTTTGTTACATTATTTCAATTGTTCGTATTGTTGGTGGGATGCTGCATATATCAGTGTTTTCTTGTATACTCTGAAATAACAAACTATTTTATGCCCCTGCAACAATATGTCTAGAGCATATTAATTTCCTCCTGTTGCCCGTTCAGTTTGCCTGCCGTCTCCTCCTGCATTTTTTGGAGCTATTGTCACAGTATTTAGTATTTGTAAGCACAAACACAACTGTAGGGTTCGATCATTTAATCAACTGGTGTTGGCGTCGACACTATAACAAGATGACACAAAATTATCGCCTCTACAAATAGAAATACATGTATAAAACAATAGTTAGCAGAGATATCACAATATCAGTATTTATCAAGTGTACAACATTGTCAGAGTGATTACTCTAACACATAGATTTGACAAAGAGTTGTCTCCCTTTAACTCCAACTTCTATGCTATATATGCTATGGATAATTTACATTATGAGATGTAGATTTCATTGATAGATAAAAACTTATGTTTAGCTTATGAATAAAATTACTATTTCAACATTAAGTGGCATAAAAAATATAGTTAGTGATAGGTACCAGTGGCGGATACAAGGGGGGCGCACCCGGCGCGCGCCCCCCCCCTAAA
>JACSZP010014435.1:0-12421 GCA_016161895.1 Pinna nobilis | reverse complement strand
GCTAACCACTCGGCCATGGAGGCCCCTACGTGAGCAGTAAATATGATTTTCCTTTAAAGTACTCCAGATACTTCCGAGTTCTTAGTAGTACAGTGACAATGAATATAAGCAACAAGGCAAAAACAAAAAAACAAAACACTCGTTTAACTGCATTCTTTTATTCATGATATTATACATTATCATAATAACTTACCCACTGCATTATGAAATGTCTGGTTATTAACATGGAGGGGACCTAGATGTGTGCTATATCTATAGGATGTACATGTATATACAGTCTAACCTGTTTTAAGAGACCGTCCAAGGGAAGAAGAAAAAAGGGTCACATATGACAAGTGGTCTCTTAATTCAGGTAATTTATGTAGGAAAAGGCATTTTGGGAACCATACATTTACGTCACATAAGACAGGTTTTCCTTTAATTCAGTTGGTCGCTAAGGCAGGTTAGACTGTATACTTAAATTTCAGCAGTCATTTCGAAAATTTTATTAACTTGAGTTATTTATGTTAGCGAACTTATTTAACCCAAGCTATCGAAATCATGAAATCAGAAGTTATTGAAATCATGTAACATCAAGTTATCGAAAATCTGTAATGAAAATATTTCTAACAGATATTATGAGGTAACAATTTCTCAAAACCAGGGACTTATATAATATTATACGCCCCTGTCAAAGCCATAAAACCACAAGTTATTGAAAGTATTAGATAAAAATTTATCGATATTATGAAAACACAGGTAATTGCATATTGATATGTCAGAATGTATTGGCTCTCTGCAGTCAATTAGAATTCCATTCTAGTACATTAAAACGTAACATTTAGTCTTTTGCACGTGTTAACTCCCCTTCTATATGTACTATCTGTTTATGTCGGACGTTCAGACGCTTTTCTCTTGATTGCTGTGACAAAAATTTTTATAACATTTTATGAAAAAACGCAGGTCTCCCCCTTTAAAAACTTGAAATTTCCTATTAAAAGCTTAGAGTCTCTCCCATGAATTTTTTTTTTCATATTTCTAGGTTGGCAAGCCTGTTAAGTCGAACAGTATAAATTGATATTGTTGAAATTTCAATATACATGTACTATTACTGTATCTGTCTCGTGTAGTTTAGTGCAACTCCTGTATAATTTGAACAAAGACATTGCCTATTGAATAAAACAATCACATTGCAGTTATTTTCCTTGCATATAATGAGTCTTTATTCATATGACATTTGGCTCGGCAATAAATGTGCACCTTTGGGAATGTAGATGCAGGCAATACAACGGACGAAATATGACGAACTGTTATCCAAATAAAAAATGAATTATTTAAAATTAGTTATTTTGGAATTTCAATTTGAATGAACACGTGCACAGACATCTCCCCACTTAGTACCAGTTTACAAAGTCGTGATTTCCTCTTGAACAGGAACAGTTTTAGTTACCAAAAACTTTTTTTTTCCTGATTGCAGTCTTTGCCACATTTTACGTCACTCTCTTCGAGTTATCAATCACAATATCTTTTTTAAATGATGGAAGCAAAATGCCAGCTACAAATGTGCTACGAAAATACCTCTTTCATGTCGAAAAATTAATCAGAAAGCTGTCAAATTTTCTGAATTAGGATCTTCAACATATACACATTCCCTTGATACGTATCCGACCAGAATCTCTTACTTACAATAGTCTACCATCATTTTGCAAAGTGCAAAAAGTCGTTTGAGCAGTTTTTTCTACTAAATTTAAAGAGATAAATGTTCGATAAAAGAGAATCACTCTATTTGTCGCCCATTCGATGAAAATCACGAAATATGGTTTACTGTTTGAACACCTCATCGATTTTAGATTTTATTCACAGCAAACGGAGTGTTGGAATCTGAAATAATATGGAAATGTAATTTCTATGAGTAGTTGAATCCATTAACGTTTTTCTAAATGTTTTCCAAAGTCAATGGTTGTTTTCACTGGAAATGTAAATACAAATATCGACAAAACTGGTGAGATTATTTCCACCTTGCCTCTGAACTATGCGATGGGTAGGGCATTTGTCATTTGAATGGACTACACACGTGTATCTCCTCGCTCATCCGGCGTCCCCAGTCAACTACATTTGTACTGAAGGCCAATCATTGCCCAGAATGTAAGATGAAATTGTAAAATAAGATACAAATGACTGTTAAATCCTTCTTTGTACTCTTATTCCAAGAAATTTTCTTCAGCAAATACAACGGGAGAAGATCAAATCCTTTATACAGCACATACACATTCTCAGTTGACGATAACTTGCTTTTCCAGACTCCTGGCGACTTCATGTTTTCTGATAGTTTTAAGAGTTCTGACAAGAGCATTTGTGGACGCGTTGTTACTCAGTCTCCGCCATTTTTCCAGTCCTCGCAGCGCTAAGTCTTTGTCATCTTTTTCCAGCGGCCGAATTCCATAATCGATTGCTAAAAAGAGGAGAAAAGATATACATACAGGCATTCGAAATCAGAAAGAAAAAATGCTTAGTGGCATTATAGTAGGCAAAAAGCGCGAATGTTTCTTTTTCTCTCTTACCTAGTGTGAAAATAATCAATTGAACGATCGCTATTACACGTATAACTTTTGAAAACAAGTTCAATGGACTACACAGCTAAGAACATCATCATTGACAGACCATATTTTGGAAGAATTAAACAGTGTAGGTAATAGTTGTTGTCGTTTCTCAAGAAATTGTCAATTTTTACGAAGTCATTTCATTTTGAATCAGTCAATGATTAATGCAAATAAGTTTTAGATAACCTTTTGAAAGGAAATCAGACTGAAATGAAACTTTGGAATTACGAAATAATTTATAGGATGAAACTGTAACGAACAGAGATCGATCTCATAATTCCTATAAGGAATACAAAATACAGAGATGGACAAACAAGGACCCCTGGACACACCAGAAGTGGGATTAGGTACCTAGGAGACGACGATTTATTTTAAGAATCTTGTTTAAGAAAGACCGCGTTCGACATTTGATGTCTTGCACATAACATTTTAAATAACTGACTATCCGTGATGAGCTTCTTACATAAACAAATTGCACAAAAAATTAATATGTTGGAGAATAATTTAAAAAAAAGGATCGATAAGATATGTTCTTAATATTCTGTTTATTTATTCACTTTACCTTCGATGTCATGAAGTCTTTTATCTTTGTCCCTCGGCGGATCAAAGGGTAGTCGTTTGTAAAGTCCAGCCCAATCCTTCCCTACACCTGCGGCCGCCACTTTCAGTGCTTCTGAGAGATGGTCTGTAATACAGAGAAACATGAAATGGATGGCACCGAAACGGCACAGGTTTTTTTTAAAGCAGTTACAGGCCGGTCTTTGTAGAGAATAAGTCAAGAGAAATAACTGATGATGCAGACTTATTTATCTATAGATAGGTTGCAATAACATAAATTTTCTTGGAGTTATTTCCCTTTATCGGTCATGTTGGAGGTCAGCTTTGAGTTTTTGTTCATTGTTATGCCAAGTTTGAAGGATTTGCATGACAAAGTTTGTCTTATTTCGATCCATTGGAATTATGTATTCATGGAAGGAGGTTAAAGGAAGTGTGTCAGCATAGTAAATATTCAAGGAATAACCCCAAGTAAGCAGAAAAAACAGATGTTATTTGGTTGGTTTATGTATAAAATATTCTTCATGGTCCTCAAAGATGGTCGACAAAGGGAAATAACTCCAAGAAAATTGAGGCCATTGAAACCTATCTATAGACTTGATTTAACGAGCGGCGTGACTAGCCCACTTAAAGCCCTTGTCACTCGTTTGCAACCAGACCTACAGCAATTAAGAAATTAATTCGGCCTTTGAAGATTGAAATTTTATGTATAACTGATTTTTTTTATTTTGAATACTTTTTTACGGAAAATTGTTCAAAATGTTCTGGACCAAAGTTTCGTAGACGCAAATACCTGTTTAGAATGTATTTATCAATGCTAATTTGTTTAGAATTTTTACTGGTCGTGTATTCAATGTTGTATGAGTCGGTACATAATGTCTCTTTAATTAAACATTTCTACACGTACCTCGTCATTGACTGATGATTATGGACTAATTGTGTCATATGACTGTTCTGTTGACAGTTGTATCAAGGGTATTATCAATGCACAGTCGAACAATTTGATTTACTGCCAGCTCAAGAAAATGTCATTACTCGAATGCGCACTTTTGTATATACATGTAATAACAAAATTATCATTGGATAAATTTAAACATACAGGGATTCCAACAGTCTCGGTTAAAGTCCGTTTTGTTTTTGTTTTTTGGTTGTTTTTGTTTTTTTGTTTTGTTTTTTTTTTTTGTGGTAAATTCTACTATTGGTACAATGGTCTGGTTTACCGATACCGCTTGTTATCGGGTCGAATGCAGTCTGACGTGTATCATACTTGTTGTTAGACCGTTCTTTACACACTGATTTTGACTGGATTACTCCGTTTACCTGATCAAGGCATAGGGCTCACGGTGGATTTAACCGGCCAACAGGGGAAGCTTACTCATCCTAGGTACCTGGTCCCATCTCTGGTGTGTCCAGGGTTCAGTATTTGCCCAACTCTTTATTTTTGTATTATTTTGTAGTCATGAGACCGATCACCGTTCGTTACATTTACATTTACATTTTTATTTTAATTAGATAATGTTATCTTTAAAAGCAGTAACTCAAAAAACCAGAATGTTTTGTGAATGAAGTCAATTAGATATTAAAATACTAGAAATATGAATATAATAAATATGAAACTCGTGTAAGGCAAATGGGAATTATTTTTTCTTTTTTGTTGTTGTAATTTTCGATTTAATCTCTTGAAATTCAGAACTTATATGTATGGTTCGCGATGTCTTCTGTGGCTATAGCCTTTATCAATAGTTTAAGAGGCACGATAGGGTTAATTGGTACTAAAAAATATTTCCATGATTTTTCCAATGACAGTCTGCTCCCTACACAGCAATGGTGGTTTTACCGGACAATAAGTTCTAACGAAATGCCATTTTGAGACGGCACTTATATTGCATCTGTGCTTTGAAACATTCGTTCTGACAACTGATATAGAAAACCATAGAAGGCGATAAGTAAAATCGTACCCTGGTTTACGGTGTGCAATTAATTGCTTACGATACTTTAACTTAAGTACTAATAAACACCTGAGTCAAGTGGTAATTTGACAGTGCAAATATAGATTGAAGGATCTCTTTGAATAAAATGTTGACGTGTAATTATTGAGAGTCGTTAGACAATAAAGTTGTTGATAAACCTCTTGTGAATAAGGGCACGGTAAATAAATCTCTTTTCCATTGGGTCAAGTATGATTAAATGTTGTATACCAATGTCATACTACCAAACTTTTTTTAATGAGTTTTAAGTTTCATTTGTTTAAGGAAAATCAGGGCATAATTGTTCAAAAACTGGTTGAATCTCGACCCTAAGTTGAAACCCTAGTACCAAGAATTGAAATAGATTCTAAAGATAAATTCTGAAATAAACAATTTCTTAAACCTACAGGAAAACAATCAGAGAGAGAGAGAGAGAGAGAGAGAGAGAGAGAGAAAGAGAGAGAGAGAGAAAGATTTGGCTGTACAGGCATTGTCTACTCCCAATACTAGCTAAAACAAAACGGTATTCATTGCCCATACTGAGGGATTAGGTAAGCCAAGTAAAAAGAGCAGTCACATGGACAGGTAGTCAAGGAACCAGAAACCAGATACTAACAGACATATAAAGACAAACTAATGAAGAGATAGAAAGACAAAAAAATAATGTTTTCTGAGAAAAAAAAATGTTTGTAGGTTGAAAAGTAAGATTCTGTATTCGTAACTGATATTTTTTGCCCATTTCCAAAATAAAGCTCATTATGAAAAAATATTATCAAAACATCATCCGTATATTTAAGGAGTTTGATACAAAAACAGCTCTTACACAAGGATGCATGGCCCACATGCTTGGATTTTTTTCTGAATTTGTGACAAAAGAAACAACTGAAATTGATGCAAAATTTATTCCGTAACTATGATGATATTTTACAAAACATATTGGAGGATAGATCTACCACGGTTTTTCATGGTGGATGAATGAAAAATAAATAGATAAAAAAATTACATTAACTCAATAGATTAGTTATGACAAGTATGTAAAAGACAAAACAAATTGACATCAGTTTCATCCAGATCACAAATTTTGAATATTGAGTTTTGAAAAAAGACCAGATATAAATAAAAACGAGCAAAAAGTACATATTGCAAGCTTCTCTATAAGTAGGCGAATTTTAACATCACTTAGTACAATTAAGAATTCTGGGTTATTTGAAGTTTATTTCCAGAAATTTTCTTCTACGAAAAATTTAAAAAGATCTTTAATCAGACATATTAAAGAGATCAGAGAAGAAGGGCGTTTGAGTATCAAGAAAAGATTTATACTTTAGTGATCCCCTGTCAACTTTCTGAGATACAAACCATGAAAGACAAAATTTAACAGAAAATCTATACTAGCTTAAAGCACGAACTATCAAAGGTGAAACGAATTGTTTCTGAGGGTGAATATCAATCAGAGTCGTGTTTTGAATAAATTATATTTTAATTCCATGGGACCTGTTGCCACGGTCAATATAATCCTCCGTTATACACATATGTTCCTTTCATCCAGAAGGAAAGGGACTGAGGCAGTTTCATTTTGAGAAATGTCTAAGCATAGTACAGAAACATGTATTGTTCAGATTTTTTTCAGAGGAAGATATACTTAGAAATAATGTATACAGTTAGCATATAATTGATTCAATGACGATATAAATATTTCTAATATCAGAGTATATAGATAGATAGAAGACGACATTCAAAACTATTAGATATTGGACAAACGCGAGACTTGAGATCAGCTGCCATGTAAGGGTAAAAATAACCAGATGACCGACAATAACATACAATAGATAGGCGTAGTAGACAGTTTTGTGTACATGAGTCGTTTTGAAATCACGATGGCGTTGGCCTAAACGGTATTAATATGATTTTTTTTTACAGTTGCCCATTGCATCAACCCGCCTAAGCACAGTACTTTCCGGTCTGATGTTTTGCGTCACATGGGCTTTATGCTTCTTTTGCTAGAGTTTGATCAGATACCAAATATAATTCAGAAATGATCAATCAATTATAAAAGATATCCTTATTTGTGGCTTTTTAACCTTTCTCTGGTCCCCTAGGCAACCGATTTGACTTCGCGTTAAACATGGTATTACAGATAAAATCATACAAATTGTAATTTGTGATATCTAATATCAGAATACAGTGTCGATAGTCAGTTATCAGTTACTGGTCTCACGTGCTGCGCCCGTGACGCTGTCCTTTGTATCTTACAATCCGGCCCCGGCATAATGAAAAAAGGGGCAAAATGACATACACTGTTACATGAAAAAAAACTTTGATTGCTTTCTGAGTTTTGGAGGGCCGGAAATAGACAGTGTAATTGTATATAAATAAATCAGGCACTCAATGAGATTGAAATGATATTAAACACAAGTATAAGATAGTCTCATACTTTCATAAAATAAGTTACATTACATCGAGTTGTTAAAAGTTGAAATGTTGAAACTATTTCTGTTGCATTAGAATTTACGTTTGAAAAGGTTCTAACACGACTTATTTACGGATCTTGAATCAGAGACGGGGCTATCATTGCTTTTGATTCAACCAAGAATACTAACCAGTTCCTATTACATGTAAACAGTATGCAAATTAACGTTTTATACAATAATACAACGATTTGACGCACTTTGTCTTGCAAGTGTTTCTACAGTCTTTCTTATCTATAATTGATCAGACAATCTGATAGAACAGTGTCAAATTTGATTTGTACAATAGCAGTGGCGACGGTTTATCAACTATGTTATGATATCATAGATATAACCACAAGCTCAAGAGCTACTATATCTGATTGTGTTGGAACTAGGTTCTGGTATCCTGAAAATCTCTAGAACTTGAAAAAGTCAATTCTTAAACTTGTACCACAGATAAATTCTACATACTAACATAATTTGGTAATAGCTTCAAATAACATGATATTATCTTGCTGATCAGCCTGATAAAATTCTATCACAAGCGTCACAGGACTATCTACCTACATAATCACAGAACCCCTGGACTGATTGTTACTCAAAACTTAATAATCAATAATCTTGTAGTGTGCAGAATGAATTGTGAGTTATAATTACTGCCAGTAAGAATGATAACCCAGAAAAAATAATAAAAAAGGAATGACCGAAATAGCAGTTTTACTGAATACAAAATTAAAAAACATCAACGACCAATAAATGCTACTTACAGAACAAATAATACAACTCCAACTACCAGTACTTTCCTTTGATCGATTACATAAAGGATAATAATAATAATAATAATAATAATAATAATAATAATAATAATAATTATTATTATAATAATAATGATAATAATAATAATAATAGAATAATAATAATAATAATAATAATAATAATAATAGAATAATAATAAAAATAATAATTTATATTACTATTGCCATTATTATAAAAACGAAAATAATTATAATATAATAATAATGTTAAAATAAGTAAAAAATGTTAACAAAATTAATGAAAATGGTGAAATGAAAAAGTATGAAATCAATGAGGGAAGTACGTCAGATTAATATTATAGTTATTGTTCTATATTTGTAGGTAATATTTTCACTAATAATTTCAATATGAATATCATCTCAATTCATGTATGTACAGAATAATAGCTATAATAGATCGGATTACAATTGATATAAATATCATTAAAACAAATCTAAAACACATCAAATGATCGCCTTAGTTTCCTGATTAATTGTTTTAATTTGTATCGGATAATTCACTGCAATTTCCTTGCAAAAGAGCAAAAGGACATCATTGTTTCATTATTTTCCTTGATCATGTATTTAGTCATACTCTCCAAATATTATGGAGAAAACAACCATAACCTATGTGCACCTTTTTCTAAGTCATTTTACCTCGTTATTTACAATTTTATAAATGTCTGTCCGTCCAAAATGTGCAGTAGCCTAGTTAATTCTTGCTCATTTACATCTACAATTAGTGTCTGTTTCATTTCCAGCACATAAATAATAACAAATAAATGAAATTAATCAGTAAATGGACCGGAAAATAAGTGTGTTTTTTGTAGATCAAAGGCATGTTAAGCTGATTAATTAGGGTGAAACTGACAGAGCAAGTTCCCCAGTAATGACGGACAATGATTTGTATTTGTGTTGATCCCGTCCCTTGTTATTGATCTGACGAGGATCTGTATACAAAAAACAAAACAATGGGTTATCTTATTCAGCATACGAATCTAACTCAGATAAATCTAATTAAATCACTTGATACATCTATTGCAACTGGCTATTATAATCATATTAATCTATTTTACTTTGATACATTGTACCATCAAAGAGAAACTTAATCTTCTGGTTTTGGATATGTGGAAAGGTGTTTAATTTGACGCATTTATCAGATACCTTACATGATTGTTTTCACTTAGTATGAGTCACTTAGTTATTTCACAAGTTATGAAATGAAATCCGTATTTATGACAAGGTTTCTTTTTAAAAATATATACGGGTCATACCATCTTTTTGACGCAGTAAACGATATATAGATCCATGCATTTCTGGTCCTACATTGGACAAGGGAATTGTTACAAATTACGAAGATAATTTTTCCCTAATACTTTATCGTTTGATTTCAATCATCAATACCGATCGTAGTGAGCATTCATTTCTTTGAGTGTGACTCTGGGCGTACGTTGGGCGTGTTCTAATAAATGGGGATGCTAACTCATCTATGGTACTCCTCCATGGCACCCGATCCTAGCACTAAGACTCATTTTTGTTCTCTGTTTAAACGAAATGTATTGTCTAATGGGCATATTATTGCTTGTTATCTGCTATTTCATATAATTAAGAATATACATGTAAATGTATTTATTTATAATAATAATAAAAAAGAAATAATAATAATAATAAAGTGGAAATAACAATAATAAAAAAAGAAATTATAATAATAATAACAACAACAACAACAGCAACAACAACAATAATAATAATAATAATAATAATAATAATAATAATGATAATAATAATGAAAATAATAATAATAATAATAATAATAATAATAATAATAATAATAATAATTTTAACTAAAACAACAACAATAATAATGATAATAATGGTAACTATAAGTAAAAATGAGAACAATGCTTATAACAGTTATGATTATGGTTATAATGATAATTTTCATAATAATTATTGTAGCAATAAAAAGAAGATCATGAGCATCAAGATATAAGTTCAAAGAAAAAAATATAGTATTTATAGAAGAAGTCGAAGAAGAAGAAGAAGAAGAAGGAGAAGAAGAAGAAGAAGAAGAAGAAGGAGGAGGAGGAGGAGAAGAAGACATAAAGCAGGAATAGAAGATAAAAGAGACGAAAGTATGAATGATCAATATAAATGAAAGTTGATTCTATGTATAAGAGTTGTCCCGTGCGTTTCCAAACTATATATCATTTGAAAAAAAGATATAGTGTGTATTTGTTATCGTGTGTACTTTCACATGTTCCTGTGTTTGAGTGCTTTCTTGATTTGGACTTTAGAGTGAATGATCTTCAGAAGCCGGAATAACAGGACAAAAGCAAGCCAGGATAACATCTCTATAGATCGACCTATAATTACAATCAAGGGAAACAGTGCTATCGACAGCTTCATTTGCATTTGTAATGAACTCTTTGGGGACAGGCCTAAATCCTCAATGCCAAATGCAATTATGATGACAAAATTCAGAAATCTAATGCAAAGGACACGATGATCTTCCAAGGAAATTCCTTTTAAATGTAGGAAAGCAAATTCTTGGCTTCTTAAAAGTGTATTCTGGGAAATCGTTATTCGTGTTGCGTATTTGTTTCTACAATCTTGGATCTGTTTCGTCATATATAGTAGATCAGGAATGAGAGAAGATACTATAGACTAAGATAGCATACATTGAATCATCTGCAAAACAGATAGCACTATCCATCACTTTCTTCTGACTTTGTATTAGTAAATCATCAATCTATTAACGTACTTTCACTTATTATCTTTAAAGAAATTGCTTTATTCTATCATTTCCATTAAAATGTATCAATTTATATATATTTTTTAAATTGTTCAATGTCTACATATCTTTATACTTCTCTATCTATATAAATGTGTCTCTCCCTGTCCACCCCACTCTCCGGTTGTCTGTCTGCCTGTCTATCTATCAATCAATCAATCAATCAATCAATCAATCAATCGATCAATAAAAAATCAGCACTGTTTTCTTTTCATAAACATATACATGTACATGTATGTATCTACATTTAAGAAAATGAAAATTACAAGACCAAAGAGTGAAATATGTGAATATTTCGAATCAGCTTCATCTTTAATACCAATTAATGGGTGAAATATCTCGTTTCATTATAGTGGAATTTTGTTCATATCAGGTTGATTACCATACAGTGTTAAATTGAATTATAATGAGCGATGGATTTACCAAAATACAAGATTCTGAGTATCGTAATCATTCATTTTCAATTATGTGTATTAAACCCTTTTGTCTTTTCAAAATAGAGTTTTCGAATTCTTATGTTGGAATACCTTGCATTGTTTTATAAGGCGCCAAAAACCGTAATCGTGAAACGATTATTTACAAACACTGCTTTTAAACAAAAAAAATATTTCATAATACTTTTTGACAAACGAAAAAAATTCTAAATTTTCTTTGCAAATTTTACTATCTCCATAACTCATAAAGCAAACAATTAGGACCAGGGAATTAATAATATTGAAAATGCGACGGGCTTAAATTATCGACCTATTACCAAAGTATTATTATGAACTGAAAAAGAAAATCAAAAGATCAATAAGGAAGAAACATTAATGTAGTTGGTGTGATAAAAAGGGACATAAATCTTCGCTAAATATAGATAATGTCGGAAAAGCTGAGAAAGTCTCCCTCTACCAGCGTCTCTATGGAATCGGCGATAACGATTTGACGCTTTATAATTTAATTTCACTATCTCGAGAATAATAACAAAGTTTGCCTGAATTTGCCAATAGCGAATTACCGCAAATAATTCGCGAAAATTGTGGCATCTGATCGCTCGGTGATTATATAAGAAAAACTAATGACTGTCTGCGGTCAAAGTAACTTCTGATAAAACCAAAACCATGTTCAAACAAATGTCAAGAAACATTAGCACTTTCGGACCCGTAATGGCCGTTTTCTCAGGAGCATATACTGATCATTTGTCTTGATTGCTTCATATTAAGAAAGGAATATAGGGCGTACGACACAGCAGTCATATATCCATGTATCTGTGGACACCTGGTTATCAACTGAAATGTAACCCATA
>JACSZP010014434.1:154-11861 GCA_016161895.1 Pinna nobilis | reverse complement strand
TCAAATAACCTTCATTGAAGAGAAACGCAGTTGATATGTAAATATATACCAATATTGGTCAATTATGTTTAAATTTTCATTTTCACAGGGATAGGTTTTTCCTTTTTACGAGTTGGATCCCCCCTCTCCCCCTAGGAAATATCAACACCCCCCCTCCCCTGGAGTAAAGTCTCCATATGTGGCTTTGTGGCATAGTGCTTATCTTCATGTCTAGAGGTTACCGGTTCAAGTCCCATAAGTGGAAAATTAACTTTTCCTTGTCGTTTTGACAAGACCAAGGTCCTGTGTCACAGTAGATGTTGGCACACTTCTTGATAGTCATACATGTCGAGCACAGGCTAAAACTTGTAGCCTTTCAGTGATAAGACATACATCTGTTGTTTTTTAAATCATATTTGCATGACAAGAGATCCTAGAAGGATCTTGACCACCATCATTGGATCTTTGCCAGACCTATGACCAGACTGTTCGTTTCCCTTCTTACCCTAGGCTCTCTTTATGACTTCAGTTAATGGATCCTCTACCTCAAGTTTCAGCCCCTTGAATCTACGATTTTTCAAAATCAGCTCCCAAATGTGGCATGCAAAACAAGACCCCAAGGAACATGCACCCAGGTAATAACAGGATTGATTTTTAACACCTCAGTTCCACCTTTGGGGCTTAATTCTTTTTGGATCAGTGCAAAATTATGGCATGCAAAACTAGACCCAATGGGAAATCTCCATGCAAATTTTGAGGAAGATCCCTCAGTACTTTCTCTGAAATGATGGAATTCACTTTATAAACTCTTAGTCCCCCCTTTGGGGCCCCAATTTTGTTTGGAGCAGTTCCAAATTGTAGCATGCAAAACAAAACCCAAAGGAGAACCTCAATCCAAAATTTGAAGATCCCCTCTGCATTTTCTCAGAAATAGCAATAATGAAATTGACTTTTTAAGACATGTCCCCATATGGGGTACCTAAGGGATAGGCTACATGTGTACATCCATGCAAAAATTTGAGGAAGATCCTGTCATACTTTCTCAGAAATAGCAAAAAAAAAAATGGAATTGACTGTTAAAAAACCAAGTTTTCACTTTGGGGCCCCATTCTTTTTTGGGTCAGTTCCAAAATGTGAGATGCAAAACTAGACCCTGAGTGGAACCTTCATGCAAATTTTTATGAAGACCCCTTCTCTAAATTTTCAGAAAAAGCAATAGCCGAATTGACTTTGAAAACCTGAGTTCCCCCTTTGAGACCCCAATACTTTTTGGATCAGTGCAAAATTGTGGCATGCAAAACTAGACCCCAAGAGGAACCTCCATGCAAATTTTGATGAAAATCCCTTTGTTACTTTCTCAGAAATAGCGATAATGGGATTGACTTTTTAAAACGTGAGTTCCCCCATTGGGGCCCCAATTCTTTCAGTATCAGTGCCTATATTTGGCATGCAAAACTAAACCCCAAGGGGAACCTCCATGTAAAGTTTGAGAAAGATCCCTTCAGTATATTCTGAGAAACAGCTATAATGGGAGTTGTTTAGGGATGGACCACGGACGACGGATCACAGTCAATATGATGGCAGGCTAAAAATTCAAAAGAATATTTCTATGCAATATATCATTCCACTGGTGAATCTTTTACTTTTATGAAGACATCACCAATGCCAGTGCAGCAAATTTGGCCTATGATCTGCACTTATGGCCGTAGAGCAGGAAAGGTTGTTTACTGTGCCGAGACCTACTGTGGCACGGCCCTCACTTTTTCCTGTCTCATCTGAAAGACAGGAAGAGCCAACTGCAGCATGGCTCAGATTCAAACAGGAAGGTTTTTGAATACGCTGACAACTGTTGTGACACAGTACCTTGACTCGACTAGTAAGTTGTCTCATCCAAAAGATACTGACAGCCAATCACTCCAGGGCATGGATTCGAATCCATGACCTCTCGATCAGCTGGCAAACATGCTAAAAGTTGAGCCACAACAGACCTCTATAATGCTTATTCATCAATGCATTTAACTAAAGTACAAAATAGGATCATTAAGGAAAAGACTGTAGAGTAAAATCTTAAGGTCAAGGTCAGTGTCAAATTCTTGAACCTAACAAAAGCTGCAGACAAAAGGGATCTGTATGGGAGATATCGAAAAGCTATACCTCATGTTACAAAAGATATAGTCCAAGTTAAAGATGTAGAAAAGTAGGTCAAAGTTCAAGTGGAAGGTATGAAATAGAAGATCTATTACATTTCTATTCCTCTTGGTTATTGAGAATTTGTTTCGACCAGAAACACGTTCCAAACCGATGATGGATATTCAGATATCACAAATTCATAGAACCAAATAGCGTTACAATCTGGTCAAAAATACAGGTGGCGATACAAAATCAAAACTTACGGTGTAAACTGATAAAGAACAGTCTCTTCCAGTACTCAAGACACTGAAGAACTGAGTTCCACTGACAAGAGTACAACGATGTATGTCGTCAGAATCCGCATCTGTTACCGACAAGACCGCAATTCTTCCAGTCATGTCCTCCGGGATTGACAACCTGTAGATATCTTGGCTAAATGACGGCTTGTTATCATTGATGTCCTTGATATTGATAGTAGCTGTGCCACTAGAAAACATGGTTGGATTTCCGCCATCCCTTGCAATTATTTCCAGTGTATACATGCTGTTCGTCTCTCGATCTATGTTACTGTTGGCGACCCGAATCTCTCCTGAAGAACTGACACTAAACGCTGGATTGGGTTGAGCTGGGGTCTGTGTGTTAGACTTCAAGCTGTACGTCACTTCTGCATTTTTTCCATCATCATAATCTATAGCAGTTACAGAAGTCACAAGTGTACCTTTAAAAAAGCAAAATAGTAAAAAATATTTCAGATCAAAAGTTTGCAGACAAACAGACTTTAAATTATACACTGCTGAAAGGAGTCTATGTGTGTCTCTTTCAAAGGCTGAATTCTCATTTTGAATGGGATGGATATTGTTCCAGTCTGTGGGCCTGAAGTCTAAGCGAGAGTAGGAAGGTTTTTTGTGGCTTTCCCAGTGTGGGTGCCATTGAAATGGTCGGCCCGTGTTTATCATTGCCTCCCAAGGCTAAGAGGGCATAAAGTATTGTTACACATTTGGGCGAGATTCTGACTAAGAGGCGCTCCATCATAATCCTTTAGATGGTAGCTTCACATTATCAGCCTGAAGCACATCAACCAAATGTTTGAACCTGTAGTCCCTCTCACACAGAACAAGATGACCATTGCAATGACGTGTCATCAGCAGGATAAAACTAACCTGTCTCACGATGGTCTAAACCCAGCTCATGTTCCCTATTAGTGGGTGAACAAGCCAAGGCTTGACAGACAGTCTCGACTATATACTTCAACCCTTTGACCCCTAAGTATCAAAGTAGTATGCTCTACTGGTCTGCGGTGATCGTCTTTTCTACTGTGTTGGACCAGTCTATTATGATCTGCATAGGTGAAAATCTTAATTGACTAACCTACATCTGACATTTCTGGCACGGATGCTTCCAAAGAACTCTCAACAAACACTGGAGCATTGTCATTAACGTCAATCACGATAACCACCACTGTGGCATATCCTGTTAGCCTTAAGGAGCTGCCTGGTTCATCAACAGCTAGAACAACAAACTGGTAAATGTTTCGTCCCTGTGGTTTGTCACGATCAAGGGTACCATTTAGGGAGATGTATCCTGTGTTGTTGTTAATCTTAAACTTTTCGTTTATGAGTTGATCATCTTGGGCTATGAAATATTCCACACCTTTGTTTCTCAAGGTGTCTGGATCTGTGGCACTGACCTGAAAAGAAGTTCAATAAATGTACATCTGTAACAGTAATATAAAGTAAGTCAAGACTGTATACTGTAGCTGTATTTTTTTAAGTAGGCCCATGACATTACCATTTGACCTTTTGTTTCATTTTCACTGTTTCACATGCTGGGCATAAATATGGCATAGTCCAGAGATGACCTTGCGATACTTAGCCAGTGAAACTTCAGCTGATATCTTACTTGATTGAATATTTTACTGATAATTTGGGGGCCATTTAGGACCCTTATCGTACAATGTCCTTTCCTCTGCTTTCTTGTGCAGCAATGTGCCAAAATCGATGCAACTTGTCTGATATTTTCTCTATATAGAGTAAAACGTCGATAAGACAGAGTTCAAGAGACCGTTCAAAAAAGTTCAAGACATCAGGACTTCGACTCATCAATATTCTTCAGTTGGATGTAGCCAAGACCTGTACTTTTCAAAAAGTCTTACTCAGATACAGGGTCAGTTACACTGGTTCATTCAAGGAATGCCATCATTTGGAAAATGCATATTCAATAGGTGTCTTCTCATTTATCCAATTTTCGATAATCCCCATTTCTCACCTATCCAACTTTCTAAATTAAGCACAGCTAAAATATTTTGACAGTAATTAGAAGGTGTAAGGTAATAAAAGTCTAGAAAATTTGTTCCACCCCAGAAGAAGTAAAGCAAAGTTAAGAGACCAATTTATTCAACAACGGTTTCACGATATTTAAACTTATCCAAAATATTAATTTAATGAAATTTTCAAAATTGAGTTAATTTAATTGGATTATATATAGAGCAATATTTGTTAAAACTGAGACCTAAGGATAGAAAACTTAATTATCTGTATATTTAGAACGTCAAATTTTAAATTACCTGTTGAAACTGGCTCATGGGCAGGAATTCCAAAAAGTGATCAAATTTGCCCACTATGTTTATCAGTTGTTGAATAACTTAATTCATAAAGCTTTTGTTGGTGTTTTGAAAGATATAGTCTAAGATTAAGAATATATGATATAATTATATAATTAAGGCTGAAAACGTCATTCCCCTAGAATTATTAAGGCTGAAAATGCCATTCGCGCAAAATCTCCCTCTCAGCTATCTCAGCTGAGGGGGAGATCTCCCTCTTTGAAGGTTTCAGAGGTTGGCAGGTATGCTCAAGTAGCATTCAATGATACCCCCTTTACTCACGTAGTAATGAATAAGAAACTTTTAGTTAGTGTATACTGTGTCTGTAGGCTAACTGGTAGGTGAGAGTAACAAGTAAAATAAGTGTGAAAATGCCAATGTGCAGAATTCCGTACAGGTGAATTTATAAGTTTGACTTATTTGTTGTGATTACCATTGATTTTATTGTGACGTGAGCAGAAATTTATTCGAGACAACGGGAATTCGACTCAAGCACAATATTTTAATAGGATTATATAAGGAAATATTTCGGGACTTTGAGAAAAGTTTGACAGAGTGAGAAATTCGAATCATTGAAGTTTGACTCATCGAAGGTTTACTGTACTTATATATTATGCTGTATATTGACCTCTTGTTACACACATAAAGTGTGTCTGAGAGAATAAAAAAATCTGAATCTGCCAACAAAATTTGATATGATTTTTACCTGGAATTTCAAACGTTGGCATACCTTAACACCATTACACTGTTCTCAATTAACCCTTTCAACACCACAAAGCCTAATGGACTGGTCTAAGACAATAGAAAAGAACATACCATTTTGATACTGGGGTTGAAAGGGTTGAAGAAAAAGCTACTCAGATGTAATTCTTACTAATATGAATTTAACTGGTGTGCTTCTCTGGACAGCCATTGGAGAAGTGAACCTGATTTCTGATGAGCATTGGTATTTTTAGCAGAGTAACCAATGATACTCTCAAACCAAAGCATTAATGCAAAAATAATCTCTAAACAAATTAATTTAATGAAAAAATGAGCATAATATATGCAAGTCTTCAAAAGTGTTAATGTACTTTCGTTTTAGTATTTTTCAACATACCTTCAAAATCGGGTCATTGTAGGCCTTGTTCTCTGTGATGTTGTTGATTTCATAGGTAGCCTCACTAAATACAGGTAAGTTGTCATTGGTGTCATTGACTTGAATGATGACTGTAGTAGTATTGCTGTAGATTCCATCATTCACTGTCAGAACAAGGCTGAAGTTCTGGAAATAAATTATGGTATACTCTGAAAAAACTGAATACTTAATCAGGCCAGAGTTCAAGTTTGTTTGTTTATGCCAGTACACTTGACAATCTTTTAGTCATATGTTGGTGGCCTGTATTTATTTGTGGAGGTAAATATCCAGTTACTAGTGTATCCAGGCAGAAACCACTGGACTTCTGCAAGTAAATGGGCAAATTTCTCACATGATAAACTTAGGTTTCAGCGGGGCTCAAACCCGCACTGACGATAGGTGAGAGGCTGTGTGGTTTAAAGCGCAATGCTCTACCTATTCCGCCACATTGGCCTCCATTCATGTTTAAGTTACAATCTTATTAAGGCAAAATAAAATCAAAATTACGGTTCTCAGGCCAGGGCATCTCTTAGAAAGCCCCCAGTCATTACCGCTTTTATTGAGAATTCAATAAAAATAAAATCGCCTCTCTTTTAAGTCAGAAAAACATTAAAATCAGTTGACAAGAATAACCTGCATACATTTGCATGTACTACAAGCATTTGATTGACAATGACTCACATATAAAAGGAAACAAAAAACACGGCGTATGATCAGAGTGTCCATCTAGGTGCAAAAATACCCTACCTTGGACCTCAGACATGTATTGAAGGCGTCTGTGATGGATGTACATTCACTGTTTAAAGTAATAACAAATTAGAACTAGAAGAATGGACATTCCCAGATAATTTATGCAGCTTGTAAGTTTGGAGTAAAAAATTGGCTCAGGTATGTATTTCATCAAAAATTAAATAAAAAGCTTTCCGCCCTCATTTTTTTTTCAGTAAAAAATGGCCTGAGAATCAGAAAATTCATCAAAGGTGGACTAAGGTTTTTAAAATAAAACTTACCTTTCATAGTGTAGTGTACAATGAAACTTGTATATAACAACCTCATTGGGGACAAAAGAAAACTGGTATTTGTAGGGAGGTGGTCTTTATGTAGAGGTTGATTTGTACACAAGAGACCATTTGGGAACAGCAAAAACTGTCTTTATGACCAAGTGGTCGTTATATACAGGTTGGTTGCTTAATCGGGTTTTACTGTAACTTCACTCTTTGTTCAAAATCAAAGACTAATGGAACTTTCTAACTTATGAAAATGCATCATTTTTTTTCCATCGGATTCTTTCAGGAAAAAGGGACCCTCAAAACCTTGAAAACAAATATGCTCAGAAGCCTCTGAAGGTTATCTTATTACAGTAACTTTATGGGGGCTGCTGAGGCCTAGTGCTTAGCGTGTTCTACTTCAAATCGAAAGGTCAGGAGTTTGAGCCAGAGTCACGGCATGGTTGGCCGTCCCTGTCTTTTGGATAAGACAGTAAAAACTGAGGTCTCGTGTCACAGTAGGTGTTGGCATGTTAAAAAACCCTCCCTGCTCTACGGCGATAAGTGCCAAGCTTAGGCTAAATTTGACGTTCTTCATCGGCACATGGTGACGTCTCCATATAAGTGAAAGATTCTTGAGTGGGAAGTTAAACAACAATAAAACAAACAAACAAAACAGTTACTTTATGGTGTGTGTACGTACCGTATCTCCATTTTCATAGTCTAGATAACCGGCTACAAAAATGACCCCTGTCTGAGCACGGACGTCAAACAGTAACGAGCCAATCAAAGAGTAAGTTAATGGTCCGGCTGAAAATAAAAAGCACTGAAATAATAACTGAACAACAGTTATATGCCCCCCCCCCCCTCCACACACACTACACAAATTCTGTAAATCATTCGAAATTTTGGAAGATCAAAGGGCACGATCCTATCATGTTAAGCAAAATAAAGTTTTACATAAATATTCTCATGATATACCTTTATACCAAATCTTATTGACATCCGTGTCCCACATTGAATGGAAACTGATTTGGAGGAATTTCTTTAAGTAAAAGGGGCATAACCATCACAAAAGTTGTTTGATGGTGACATAATTATGAACTCTTCACTATAGATTCTCATGATGTAAATAAACCTGAATGCCAAATTTCAAAGAATTACTTTGGCCTTTGGTCAAGGTCATTGAACATCTGTATGTCATTGGAAGGAGATATGGGCAAAATAAGATTTTAAGTCCTAAAGCCAGAATTAACTTGACCTTTGACCATGCAACAAGTCAGGCTGCAAGCCTTGGGTCACAGGGATTATGTTCTGTAAGTATGACCTAATTCCATGGAAGGGTTTAGGAGATATGGCTTCAGACGGATGGATGGATGCACAGACAGACTAATGGACAGATAAAGCGGCGACTATATATGTTCTCCCGAAATTTTTCGGGAAGCATAAAAAATTAACCTAGATATTCACATGATACACACGTATGTGCATACCAATATCAATTCAATGTGCGCTGGTCATTACATTGCAGGTGTATTTAAAAAAAAAACTATGAATGTTTCTAACTTTCCTGAGTTCAAGGGGCCTAATATGATCAAAATAAAGTGAAGTGTCACTGAGTGGCAGTTCCTTACCTGGCTCTCCCCATTCTTGGGATGAGACAGGAAAAAACGAGGTCCTGTGTCACAGTTGTTGTCAGTGCACACGGAGAGACTTGGTGTGAGCTCTTGACTCAGCTAACATTTCCCACATACAATGAGCCAAGCACTGGCAGCTAAACGGCCAAAAGCCGATTCCATAGGTCACATGACCAAGTATTCCATTGGTCAAGAGGCACATGCTTATTAACATGATTCTTTGAGTATGTGGTGCATTACAGCCTGTACACGCCGAGACTTTGGCCTCACGCAGCTGAAATTTCAAACATTATTTTGCTGGGTAGCAGAAGTGAAAAATCTCAGATGAATTTGCCTGCAGAGAATCTGGCGCAGTGCAATTGGCGTGCACAGAATCCTCTCCGTGAGCAGAGGCCCTTAAGGAACTTCGCTGCTCTATGGCTACAAATGCAAAGCATAGGCAAAATTTGTTGCCCTTAACTGGCACAAGGTGAATTGACTCCTTATAAGTGAAAGTTTTCTGAGAGGGGGTGTTAAACAAATGCACTGGAATCTCACTGCTGAGACCATCCAAGTAATTGGCTAAAATTGGTCCGATTAGTGCCTACGTCTCCTAAGTGAGGTGGTCTTTAGGTGAGGTTCCACTGTATACGTGTTTGGCTACAGTGAACTTGGAAAATAGCGAAGTCGGAAACACCAAATTTCTGGTAATAACGAACAAAATCTCTGAGTCCCATATGTTTACCTTCTATGTGTGTGTCAAATCTGAAATAACGAAATTCTGATATAACAATCATTTTACTGGTCTTGATGCATTCCTAATAAGCGAAGTTGACTGTATCTCTTACTATCTAGATCCTGTGCAATAACTGCTATGACAGATGTCCCAATGAAAACGTCTTCATTTACAGTAGCTCTGTACACAGACTGTGGAAACCATGGACTATTGTCATTTACATCCTTAATGGTTACGGAAACTGTGGCCAATCCTATAAAAAAAATGTGGTTTGAGATATAAAAGTAAATAAACAAAAATTGATACTGAAAGTCACGTCGTAGCAATATCCAGGATCTTAACTACCTGCCATAGCAAATCATTGCAAATTCTCAAGTATTATATGGTGGTTTTGAGATACTCTTCCTTCGGAAATCTCTACCTAAGGAGACAGGTAGAAAGAACGGTGCGACTGTTCTAGGGGTGTATCATACAATGTAATATAGATATATCGATACTTATTGATATTTGCTTGTGAATAGATACACAATATTGTATTCAACTGTCCCATACATGCTTGAAACTTCATTTCTGTCCAATACATGTTTCAAACTTAATTATCAGCAAATAGTGCTTGAAACTTAATTACTGTCCAATACATGTTTGAAACTTTTAAATTATCAACGAATATGTACTAAAACTTAACTACTGTCAAATATATGTTTGAAACTTAATTACTGTCCAATATGTGTTTAAAAATCTATTACTGTCCAGTATGTGTTTGAATTTCAATTACTGTTCAATACATGTTTAAAACTCAATATCTGTCCAAAAAGTGTTTGAAACTTAATAACCGTCCAATATGATTGTGAAACTTTGTTAACTGTAGAGGAAAAGCCATAATTTGTTAACTGGAAGTCAATAAAAGACATCTCTACTTTTTAAAATGGAAGCCCGACAGAATTCAGGAAAATATTGGGGTACGTATCACCTTACAGGAACGATCAACCATGAACCAAACGGCAGCAAAAAAATATCGCAGTATACCATTCCACGGTACATCATATCATCCTATACTGAATCAATTGTTTTACTTTGTTAGAATAAATTTCATCAAAAATTAAATGGAGTATCATTGGGCAAATTTAGATATTTGATAGGAAAAGGTAAAATATCTTTCCTTTTTTTCTTTTCGATAATAATTTTTTGAGTTTGTGGAATTTGTAGTTGAAGGAAGAAAAAGCTATCAATAATTACTTAATTCTGTCATATGACAATTACCACTACAACTTTGGTATAGGAAGACAGCCATAGTTTCGTACCTGTGTTGTTGGTAGTTGCCCCTGGACGAGAAGACAGAGCACCATCGATCGCTTTTACTTGAAATGAGTAACTCTCCTTCATTTCTCTGTCAAATGTGGCATTCGTGTATATCATACCGGTTTCAGGATTTATGGAAAAATATGGGTCATTCATTTCGTAAGTGACCTGAAAAAATACAGTATAGCCTATAATTAGAACCTTACTTCAGTGGTAAAACCTAGTTTGAAACTCACCTCAATGGCTTTATTTCCTTAAATCGTGGAAATGTCCAAGTTAGACACTGCACAAACCGGACTCCTGTTATAAATAAAACTGGGACATATCTGATAGAACATTATTTTTTCGTTACATTTTCAGGAACACTTTAAACACGTTGGATCTTTAAAAACTTCAGATTCTGCATATTCAGGGCATAATCTATGATTCTATTTATGCAGCATTTACATAGCAAATATACCCATAAAAAGTTGGACATTTAATGAAACAATTTCCAAGCCTCAATTACTAAAGATCAAATGTCATAGAAATCAGAAAAATTTTCAACTGTAAACAAGAAGTTATCAATTGGATTATACAATTATTGCACTAATATTGGTTCGATATGAGAATTTATGGAGTACAAAGACAATATCCATCGAGGCCGAAGGGACAGGTTGATATTGTTTTTTGTACTCAATAAATTCTCATATTGAACCATTAATAGTGCAGTAATTGTTTTATTACATTTCATGGATATCTTGACATTTTTATTTATCAAGTTTATTACATGCACTTTTTAGAAGAAGACACTTATCAACAGTCTTATTCTGTACTGGCTGGAATGGATGGCCAGAAATGTTGGAAGCCATGTAACAGGAACAGAAACGTCATAACAGTGCAATATGATAAATTATCTGGTTTGCAGTGCAATCTTACTTTAAATGATAAATCATGTGACTGATTCTTGACAAATGAAAATGCAGAAAGAAATAAGAAATGTATTGAACTCAGTTGTTTGATGTGAAAGAACTCTTCATAAAAAAGATTGCAGAAATCAAAATTTTACATGTCCACACACATCAGTAATGTCCTAACCAATTTGGCAGGCACAGCTATGCACAATTATGTCATATATTGGGCAGAATTATTAATAAAATGACGTCTGATAATATGTAATACAACATATAGTACATAATACAGGCGCGGATCCAGGATTTGAAATTAGGGGGGGCGCAAAATTTTGCAAATGGTTTTGAGTCCAAG